>WPDH01000245.1:0-283083 GCA_019137255.1 Corinectria fuckeliana | reverse complement strand
ATTATTATACTTTATATAAGTATATATTTAGTTATTTATTAGGTAGAAGGTAAGTCTATTAGATTAATAATAAAAGTAGATAAGAATATAAGCATAAAAAGCTATTAGTTATAATTAGGGTAGTATATAGCACTAGAGGACTATTTATAAACCTCTAAGTAAGTGATTAGTTTATTTAGATAGAATATTATAAGTATAAATAAAAAAAGCCTTTTTATAATAAAAGGAAGAAAAAGAAGAAAGTATAATAAAGTATAAAGAGATATATAAGAGTATATAACTATATATAATTTCTTTTATTATTAATTAGTTACTATAGTAATAAAAACTTTAATCTTTTTATATATAAATAAACAAGATAAAGATATAGTCTTTTATTATAATATGATATTATATGTAATTAAATGAAGCTTATATAATACAGTAGGGTAACCCTAGTGCGAAAATTTAAAAAAAAGTTGATGTGAGATACCGGGCCCTATAGCCTTCCGTACCCAGGCGATCTGCAGATTCACGCGCGGCTGAGTGTGCGCCCTGAAGAGTTAGTTTGAACTTTGCAGCTCGTAACTACTCCATTAATGGAGACTGAATAATGGAAATATGCATCATGAAGATGGACAACTCGCAGACCCGCTCCACATCCCGGTTCATTTGGGCGGTAGAAGAAGGAATGACAGCAAGGTAGCGAAGCCAAGTAAGCACGTACCTCTTCACAAAGCATGTACGAATATAACACGAGCTTTGAGGCAATTTTGCGACCGAGATGACGTCCTCTGTTGTCTCCTCCCTTGGCATCGAACAAGCACTGAGTCGTGCGGCCGGCCCGATGTGCGGACGACGTGACGGGTATCAAGGTAGACGGGCGTACGGATGTATTCGTACGTATTCGTACTTGCTTTTGAGACACAAAAAGGAGTCAGCCAAGGCTCTGATGCGAGCGGGATTAGACGGAAACCCGACCCCGACGCCCTTGTTCGTTCTAGAACCCCGGTGCCTTCACTTGCAGCGCGCCATCTGACAGTGACAGCTAGCGCTCGGGATAAAGATGCTGGTCCCTGTCGTTCCCGGACAGGCACATCGTAAGCTACATGGGCCGGGAGCGGCTTGGCGGCTCGGGAGTTGTCTGGGGAAATCGACGAGTGGACAATCGCTAATCGAGACGGAGGGCTGGGGGTCACGGGTGGTTGTGAGTGTGTGAGGAGAGAGATGCGATGTTGCATTTGTTGCATACTACCTATTAGCTCACACATCTCATCCGTTTACACCGAGCTAGATGGTACGATCATAAATCACATACACACAAAGACTCAGATCACCGCGCCGGAACCACGCCCGATCCAATCCAATCCGAGACAAATCGTAAGCTACGCTCTATCGCCGTACTAGACTAGGTACTCCAGACCTCGTTCGCCCGACCCCCGAGTCCCCTGTCGACTCAGATCTGGGGTCGAATCTCCCCTGGTGGACTCAGACTGACGTTGGCTTTGAACGACCGGCCCGGTGAGATGCATCGGCACCAACCCGCCCGCCGCCGGCAAGACGGTGAACGGCCACTCCGCTTACACATTCGCGGAGCTTTTGTTTCCTCCTCCCTTCAACGAGAATGTCCCGGCCAACTCTTGGAATTGGCCCAGTGAGGATGCCCGCTGTGCTCGCACGACAGCAAGCCCCCCTCACCCATGCGTGCTGCGGGCTGCGTTGATGCAGCCCGCAATGTAACCTCCAAGCAACCCCCACCCCCTCTCTGTAGTTTAGCGTAGCATGTTTTCTTTTCTCGTTTTAAGTCGTCGGCTGCAGCGAGTGTCCTACCGAGATTGTCTGACTAGGATCTGCATCGCAGGAGTCTGGGGAACGGGGCGGGGGGTCGGACGTGAAAAGAATGTATTTTTGTAGACCCAAAATCCTTGTAACCTCATGTACGAAGTAAAAGTAATAGTGACAACCTAGTGTTGCGTGTGTACTTGTGCCTAATGCCCACCCACCAAACGCCTGATATCAATATGCCAAACTAATACATCAAGCCCTTGTAATCGTATTGCCATCCCGTTCAGACAGCGGAAGCAGCAGGAGGGTCGGCAGAAGCGTCCTCGACATATGGTTTCTTGTACACGCCATCGTCGGATCCGTTCGACACACTGGCACCGTCGTTGTTCCTGTCCCAGACAGAGCTGGCCGCTGTTACGGAATCGCCGCTGCTGTGGCCGTCGGCGGCCTTTCGTGCACCCGACCACATGGAGTCGTCGTTTGTAATAACGCTGGGGGCGTCTTGACCCGGGATCAAGCCGACGTCGAGACCGAGGCGACGCATGGCCTCGCTAAGGGCCTCGGTCTGCTGCTTCACGGCATCGGGTGAAGCCTCGGCAGTAGCCTCGGTCGGAACAGTGCCAGGCTGGGCACCCGTGGCCAGGAACGCCTCCCTGTCGTGGTCCGCTTCCTTTGTCTCGGCCTTGTGCTGCTTCCACTTCTCTTCCAGAGTCGTGGGGACTTCGGCGTCGGGCTCCGGCTTGGGCTCCTTCTTCTCACGTCTCGTGAGCTCGACCTCGAGAATTCGGGTACCCATGGGGACCTTTCCCTTGAGACCGTTGTCGTCCACGTCGTAGAAGAGGGCCCAGATACCTGGAAGCTCCTCGACAGCGCAGAAACCCTCCCAGCCCTGTAGGGTCATGCGACGATCCTGCTTGGTACAGTCAAAGGGCCCCGTGAGGTTCTCCTGGGCATCGGCACGGACACCGTACTTGACTTCATGCGTCTTCTTGTCGACGTAGATCCAGTTGAGGATAGGAGGGTCGTCGCTAATGGTGGTGACGAGGCCTTCGTACTCCGAGTCAGGGTAGGGGAGGAAGTATCCTGAAAGGGGGTAGCCTTTGCTAACATTGTTTTTGGAGTCGTGGTTATACAAAGGGTGCTCATTGGCGATGTAAAGCTGAAGAGAGGTAGGTATCGGAGGTTAGTGAGATGTTCACATCACGATATATCATGGTCATGAGTGACGATGGGAGCCTTGGAAGTTACATACCTTGCTATCCTTGAGGACAATCAACTTGTTGTTGATGTCACGGCTCCTGATGGAAGGCTTTACGCAAGACACGACCAGATTGCAGCGACGAGAGCGGTGCTCCTCGCGCTTGGTCTTGGACTGGCTCTGACGGATGGCCTCCTGGGTGCCCAGCATGGCCGGGCAGATGGTGAGGGCGAGCAGCATGGGGATAGACATGATGACGGCTTGCGGGTCGTCCTTTTGGACAGCGGCCTTGAGCTTGTCGATTTCGTCAAGCAGCTGTTGCTTGCACTGGGTGCCGAAGAGTTCTCGGAGGGCCGAAGAGGAAGGTGACGAGGACGAAGAAGACGTGGACGATGAGGATGCGGAGTCCTGGGATGAGGTCGAGGAGCCTTGAGACGAGGAGTCCGGAGACGAGGATGGGGACGCGGGTGATGGGGGCGACATTGATGACGACGAAGAACAACAACCACGGCGTATCATTCAACAAGAAACACACGGTCACGCAGGAGAGAAGGGGGTAATTAGACGAAGAGATTTCCTCCCAACGCGGTACACCATTTGAAGATTGTTCGCCCCCTCTCGAAGATCGAAGAGGGTTGACATCAAAGGCATTCGTAGCACAGGCGGGCTTGCAGATTGTCCAGGATGGGCCGTGTAAATGAGATCCAATCAAGCAGCGGACTGCCGGTGTTTCCCGACAGAATCATGCCATGCCCCCAGAGGCAAAAAGGAAAATGGCCAAGGCAGTTGGTTTTAGCTGCCTGCTCCCCAGGCCGGTGGAGCAGACAGGCGCAAGGGCGGCGTTGTTTTCCGGCCAACGAGTTGACGATGCATATGCGAAACACGGCGGCTGCGGCGTCGCGGGGGGGGCGGCATCCCTGCAACCTGCACCTGCACCCGCATCTCGCCCGGCGGATCGAAAGGAAGCGGAGGCCAGATGCGGGAAATCGACGGCGGGGACCTAGACAGTCGGAAGTGCCGCGGGGCCATCGTGAAATCGGAGGTCCGAGGTAGATGGCATGCCAACATCGGATGATATCGCGAGACTACGTGTCCAACGAGGTTCAGGCGTCCCGCCCTGATCCCTGGCGCCCCCATATGTACTGCACTGTATTACTTGGTACGAAGTACAGACAGACAGACAGACAGACAGACAGACAGACAGACGTGTCAGACTCACGCTGCAGTTGATCAGCGAGTCCCGGAGCTTCGCGTCCATGTACTTCGGACCTCGTGTGGAGCTGGATGGAACGCCCTGCCTTCGGCTTCTCAGCCCTTGGCCTTGCTCGCTTCTTGCTTGCTCGCTCGCTCTGCGGGTGCGGCGGCGGCCGAAAGATGGAGCATCTCGATCGGAGCCGTTGCGGGTAATGTTAACCAAGGCCCGGTCGGTCAGTATCACCGTCGTCCATGGTGCGAAGCATGTGCGGTGCTCCGTACGAATCCTGCTGTGCTACCCATCCATGAACCCTGAGGGGCATCTCGGCAAAGGGCCGCGTGCCATCCCCAGGAAATACCACAGAGCCGCCTGCCGTCCAGCGTGCCTCGAGGTGAGACGGCATGGACAGCTCATCAAACTGCGAGGTTGGACGCCCTGGGCTTGTGCTGGGTTCTAGGTCGCCGTGGCGGGAGCCGCAGCCCCGGTGTGGGCTCGCCATGTCTGGGAGCCCTTTCCTCCCGGCATCTCGTCTGAGACGGCTTCGGGAGGTTTCGCGGAAACGGAGCGTTGCGTCGTGAAGAAGCAACCGACGAGGCCAGACCGAGCAAACGGCCGCCATGGTTTATGTATAAAGGGGGGGCTCTCGATCCTCCATGGACCACTTCCTTTCTCTCACCATCATCAACTCTCACATCCTCTCAACTACAATCCACCTCGAGCCCCAGCTCCAATCGCCACCAAACCTTTCAATATTTTCAACGACTTTTAGTCCGCCCAAACCATCGACATGTCTGCTCCTGCGTAAGAAGCCCCCCTCCCCCAAGCCACGAACCCCGAGGCCCCTTTGACAAGCCATCACAACTGCCCGCTTTCTTGGGCGTCGAGTGGCATCCAGAGTCTAACGCTCTCTACTACTTCTAGCGCCACCGCTTCCCCCCCTGCTACCTCCCCTACCACCGCTTCCACTCCTGCCCTTCCCAAGCCTCAGCCTCAGCCTCCTACCACGTAAGCGCTTCTCAAGGCTTGCTTGCTTGAACTTCAAGCATTCCACGGGGGAAACACACGCTGACCTCGCTAGCTCGTCCAGCCTCGCCAAGACCTCCAACCTGGCTTACCAGTCCGACTCGGACTCCGATGGCCAGGCCCGTGGCGGCCGCCGCAGCAACAACAAGCAGTTCGTTGTTCCTCTGCCCACCTCCACCGGCCTCTCTCAGCCCGCTGGTAAGTTCACGAAGAAACACACACACACACTCTCTCTCTCTCTCTCTCTCTATCTACCCTAACTACTCTCGACACCCGTTGCTAATCACCCTCGTGTCACAGGCCAGCTCCTGAAGGGTGCTACCGACGACAACGGCAACCAGAAGACCGCTGCTCTCCTCGTCGGCATCAAGCTCGACCTCGAGGCCGAGGTCCACCTGACTGCCCGCGTCAAGGGTGACATCTGCGTCGGTCTTTACTAAGCCGCCTCGTCCTTTGTTTCTGATTCCGATGGTGATTGGATTCAAGTATAGGGGCACGAGATGTGATAGTACACGAGAGTGACGACGACCCTGCCGATGCTTTCCGCTTTGATGAGCAGCGAATCCGGAAACCTCTCGAGGAGGGGACTCGGGGCGTCGAAAGTTGGGATTTTATTTTGCCTCCGGATAGGCATAATTTAAACATACTATTGTAGCATAGTGGAATAAACTCGTGACTACTACTTGGCTTGTTTCTATCGTGGTGCACTGCTTAACTTGAGGAACGTGGTTAGAGGTTTAAATAGATCGTGCTATTCAGGCTGTATATTATGTACGTACCTATGTATACTTTTACTCTCATCTTCTTCTTAAATATAGTCTTGCTATTAGTAACAGTATAGTAGTTAGGCATTAGAATATTATATTAAGTATTAAGATTAAAGTACTAGAGTTTAAAGGTATTAGGGTGTTAGAGTATTAGAGTATTCTGGCTATTAGAACTTTGCTAATAAAAATGACATAGTAAGAAAGGCGGGAAGAATTCGAAAAGCTAGACAAGCGTTGTACTTGCGACTTGCGAGCAACTTGTGATAGCATCCCTCAGTCCTCTCGATGAGTTGGTTGCAGCCTGGACAAAACTGGACTTCTCTGGATATTCTCAAGCATTGTGATGAAACTAACGTAATTCACAGTAAGCAACAACTAGACCATGTGCATATGAAGAGGGGCTGTGGCACAAAATCATTTTCGCAAGACCAGGTGTTGTTTTACCATGGGGCTCTTCGATGTGAGCAAATCATTTGAGTGGTACCCAGCAAGAATTACTAAAATTCAACAGATGCAGACTTGTGAATTGAACTTTTAAAGGGGAAGAAAAACAAGAGGCATTGTTGTTTTAATTGCAACATATCTTCTTTTTAGTTGCGCTACCCTAGAAACATCTTTGTGTTTGCTGCCCCCGGGTAAGCAGTTTTACGCAGTATCGTTAAACACGTAACTAGCTTGGGTGAGATGGCCGAGTTGGTTATGGCGCCAGGTTAGGGATCACCTTGACATTCAATTTCCTGGAGGAGCAAGCCTCCTGGGTTCAAATCCTAGTATCTCAAGGAATCCGTGATTGTTGGCGGATGCGAATTGCAAGCGTGGCTGAAGTTGCAGGGATGCTGCTCAGGAACAATCCTACAACAAGAGACCCAGATCAGCTACGCGGGATACCGGTACAGGTGGCTTACTTGGTTATTGGCAACTGGGAGTCTCACCTTGCAGTTTACGTTTTCGTACCCAATCGGTCAATCTAGATGCAAGACATTCAATCTGGATCCGCGTGCAGGGATGCTACCGGACTTAAACTAGGTGACCAACAGCACAACAGTCAACTATCATCGAGAAACCCACGAAAAAAACCTCCCGATAACTAGCGCAAACGCTTATTTGAACCATGCGCGAGCTATTATCACACGAAGCTGTGAATCTGCGAGGAACCGGCGCATGAGCACGAAGGCCAGGATTACATCCGGTGAAGTTGCTGGCGACATGGCGGAACAACCATTTGATCCGCCGCCGGCGAAAGAAGCAAGTTCGGCGTCGAAGCGTTCGATCAACAAACAGCGATCTGCCGGACTGACGCGTACGTATAGGCGTAGCAAGGCAAGGCTTTCCGAGTGAATCATCCGGAGAAGGAAGCGCAGAGAACAAAAGACACCGGTTTCAATCCAATCTCAACTCAACTTCAATTTCCCGCCTTTGTGGAGGTGTTAGGTACTCGGTCGCGACCCACCACGCCGCCACGATGCCTCGGCCGAAGAAACGCGTCCACGAGGTCGTCGACCTGACCGGCGACGACAGTGAGACGAGCGATTCTCGCAACAAGCGCCCGGCTTTGGCGTCGCGCTCGCGCCAGCCGACGCAGCCCAGCTCCAGCGCGAGATCGCGTCATACAGCTGGAGTAGGCGGCACAAGCGTGTACGGCACTGGCGCCCTGAGCAAGGCGTCTTCGTCTCAGCCTCTGGCTTCTCAGCTGGTGCCCGTTGTTGAACCGTTCGAGCTGGACTTGACGCAGGACGGCGATGAACCCGCTATCGAGTTGTATGGGACTTTCGGTGCGTTGCTCCGCGACCCGATGCCTGCTGCTGCATAACCTGACGCGTCGTAGCGGGGAAAATCGTCGGCATACGATACTACAGAGGCTATGCGTCGCCGGGGGAGATGGTTCTCGCCCGGCGAGAGCCCCAAAATCAGGTTCGTGGCGTTGCTTTGCATCCAACAACGCAGCCAACAGAATCCGAACTCTGTGTCTCGGGTGGTTGCTGCGGCTCGGGGAAAAAGATAAACTAATAGCTCAAGCAGTATGACCCCAACGCAATCCGAGTAGACAACGTCGTGGGGGATCAGATTGGTCACCTCCCCCGCAAGGTTGCCGAGAAGATCGCCCCGTATATGGTAAAGAGAAGCCCACCTGAAACGTCTATTCTTGCAATGTCTGACGTGCACGCAGGACAGCGGCGATGTCACCCTCGAGGCCCAGCTCACAGGCGAGAAGGGCTTCTACGACTGTCCCGTCAAGCTCTTCTTCTTTGGCCCAAGCGACCCGACGGAGCGTGCCAGGGTCGAAGCGTCGCTGAAGCAGGACAAGCTCGTCAAGGCCACCGAGCTCAATAACACTAGGAAAGATGCCGAGACTCGGAGGGCGTTGATGGGCCTGACCAGTGGCAGCACCGGCCACGGTCTCGGAGAGGGTGCCATTGCCCAGCCCGAGCCCGAGGTGTCGCTGGAGACCCTTTTGCAGACCAGCGAAGCCGTCGAGATGCGCAAGGGGGGCGATGCCATCAAGACCCTGGCCATCGGGGAGAAGGACCTGGAGAAGATGCCCAAGGCCGATCAGCCTGCCCAGCTGAAGGCGCAACTTCTGCCATACCAGCTTCAGGTGTGTCCCCGAAAGAAGACTGACGCAACAGGGGCGCAACCGCTGACCACCGCGTAGGGCCTGGCTTGGATGACGGCGAAAGAGAACCCCAGAATCCCCGAGACCGGTTCCAAAGACGTCGTTCAGCTGTGGAAGCGGGACAGCAAGGGGCGATACTGGAACCTTGTGTCCGACTTTGTCACTTCGTCTCCCCCGAAACTCCTCTCTGGAGGCATCCTCGCCGACGACATGGGCCTGGGCAAGACGCTCCAGGTCATCAGCGTCATCCTGACTGGCGGCCCGGGATCTACTCTCATCGTCGCCCCCGTCAGCGTCATGAGCAACTGGGAGCAGCAGATCAAGCGACACGTCCAGGCCGACCAGCTCCCCAGCATATTCATCTACCACGGCGACAAGAAGGCGACGGCCGAGGACCTGATCAAGTACGACGTCGTCATCACCAGCTACGGAAAACTCGCCCGGGAACGCGAGGATGGCGTCCGGAAGGTGCTGCTGTCTCAGTCCATCGAGTGGCGCAGAGTCGTCTTGGACGAAGGCCACACGATTCGCAACGCCAGGACCAAAGCCGCCCTGGCCGCCTGCGATCTCAAGGCCAAGTCTCGATGGGTCTTGACCGGAACGCCAATGTAAGCATCCTCAATACATACTAAACCAAACCAAACCTCCCCCCTGAAAACCCGCTAACGACAACACAGCATCAATTCCGTCAAGGACTTGCAGTCGCTGATCAAGTTCCTGCACATCACCGGAGGCATCGAGCAGCCCGAGATCTTCAACGCCAAAATCACGCGCCGTCTAGGGTCCAGCGATAGCAGCGCCGAGGCCCTGCTCCAGGCGCTGATGCAGGATCTGTGCCTCAGGCGCAAGAAGGACATGAAGTTTGTCGATCTCAAACTGCCCGAGAAGAAGGAGTTCATCCACCGGATCCAGTTCCGGCCGGACGAGAAGCGCAAGTACGAGGCCCTGCTGTCGGAAGCCAGAGGCGTCTTGCAAGAGTACCAGGCGAATTCTGCGGCAGGTCAAAAGGGCCGCTTCCAGAACGTCCTTGAACGCCTGCTTCGTCTCCGACAAACGTAAGTGCATCCCTTCCCCAGCTGGCCGTATCGGGCTGCTCACCACTGCTCAGCTGCAACCACTGGACGCTCTGCAAGGAACGCATCGCCGGCCTCCTCGAGCTCCTCGGGGACCAAGACGTCGTCGTCCTCAACGACAAGAACCGCGCGCTGCTGCAAGAAGCGCTGCGCCTCTACATCGAAAGCCAGGAGGACTGCGCCGTCTGCTACGACACGCCCACCGCGCCCGTCATCACGACCTGCAAGCACGTGTACTGCCGCCCCTGCATCAGCCGCGCCATCGAGGTCCAGGGCAAGTGCCCCATGTGCCGCAACCCGCTGACCGAGGACGCGCTGCTGGAGCCGGCACCCGAGACGGCGGGCGAGGACGCGCCGGAGCTAGACTCGGAGACGCAGAGCTCCAAGACGGAGGCGATGCTGCAGATCGTGCAGGCGACGCTGCGCAACGACGGGTCCAAGGTCATCGTCTTCTCGCAGTGGACGTCGTTCCTCAACATCCTGCAGAACCAGCTGCAGGCCGCGGGCATCAAGTTCACCCGCGTCGACGGGAGCATGAAGGCCGACCACCGCGACCGCGCCATCGACGCCCTCGACAACGACCCGGACACGCGCGTTATGCTTGCCAGTCTCGCCGTGTGCAGCGTCGGCCTCAACCTTGTCTCCGCCGACACCGTCATCCTCTCGGACAGCTGTAAGCCACACCACTCCCCTAAACGCCGACGAGCACTCTCTCACTCTCTAACCTCTGTACAGGGTGGGCACCAGCCATCGAAGACCAGGCCGTAGACCGCGTCCACCGACTGGGCCAGACTCGCCCAACGACCGTGTGGCGCCTCGTCATGGAGGGCTCCGTTGAAGAGCGTGTGCTGGACATCCAGCAGGAGAAGCGGGAGTTGGTCACCAAGGCGTTTCAGGAGAAGACTGGCCAGAAGAAAAAGGCCAAAGATACCCGGATGGCGGATGTGCTCAAGCTGCTTGGCTGATTTGTGCCACGGGAGGTTGCTGGTTTTGACGTCACTGCCTACGAGGAATTGTGACTCGGGGGAAGCGAAATATAATTTCGTGGTTGCTTGTGTGGAAAAGTTGACGTTGCGTTCAGAGTACTCGTACAATCTCGCAGCCCGTACGTACGTTGCTCCATTAGCGGGTCTGACGATGAATACAATGCTTGATTGTCATTGCCATATCATGCCATTATTGAGTTGTTTTTTCTGCAATTTATGTGTCGTTTTACACTAGGTAGGTTCTGCTCTTACCCCTTCCCTGGGATACTATGCAAACCGGGTCACCGAGAGGCTCGCCGGCTATAAACTTTTACTTCAGCCACTTGCCATAAGCCCACCGGATGCGCTCCAGGGCTCTAGCCTGCAGCTGGATGCCCTTCATATTGGAAAGATCATCTAGGTCCTCGAGGAATTCCCTGCCGATGTCGCGGGGCATCAGCCTATCGACGAGGTTCCGCAGGACGTGGACTTCGCACAATAGGAGGCCGTGGTCCTTGTACGACAGGAGGTTGCTCTCCGTGGGATGAGCCTCGGAGAGGATGCGGTCGATGTTGCGGAGGACGCGCACGGCTTTGCCGGCCTTGGCCGAGTTGCGCTGCCCGGATCGTCCACCGAAGACGCTACGGAGGTATTGGAAGATGCCAACGGAGACTATGACGCCAGGAGTGAGACCGACAAAGCCGAAAACCAGTTCCTGGCTCTTGAGGAGGGAGTCGATGCCGGTCATCGCAACCTCCAGGTCAACCTTTGTCTTCTGGACTTGGATCAAGAGTGACCTAACCAAGTCACCTCGAATAGCGCCCATCAGAGGCTTTTGCAAGTCCTGCTCGAACGCTCGCAGCACGGGGGTCACATCGCCTTCAGCGACCTTGGTCCGAATCTCCGAGATCTGAGCCTCAGATAGCGGCATTCCGCTAGTCGAGGCAAAATGGGGCTTGTCGTGGGCGAAGTCAACCACCATGCGTTCGAGACTCTCACGATCGGCTTTTAGGCTATCCCGGCTCATGATGGCGATTTCACTCGTCTTGTCATGTCGGATTGTTTGGATGATCTTTCCCGTTGGTTCTACGACCCAGTTGAACCAGAAATCTTGGACCGTCTTCCCGAATTCGAGGAACCATTGCGCAATATCAGCCTTTCGGTTGACTAGGATCCGTAAGATGGTTGTCGATGAGAGCAAACCGATAGTCGCAGCGAGCCAATACCGCACTAGGGCAGGAGGGGGACCGTTGTCGGTGGCTAAGATTTTCATAACAGTAAGGTGCTCAGGGAGAGTGTTGTCGATGATGTGGATCAGGCGTCGGGCGAGGATTGCGGGCCGTTCAGTTGCGTTGCTATCCTCCAAGTGAACGGAGAGCTCGGGATCCTCCTCGACGCCCGCAAAAACCTTGTCTTCAAAATCGTTAATGTTGACATCGAGTGTGGAGACCTCCTTGAGAACCATGTCAATGAGGGCGACGCTACGCTCAACAACACCCTTAAGGTCGTGATGATCCTGCATCTCTGCCTTGTCGTCGTCGGGGCCAAACTGAAGTCCCTCGTCCATCAAAACGCCAAGTCCGCTCGCGGTGATCTCTCGCAATTTCCTTAGATGAGCTTGCTTCTTTCGAGCTTCTGTGCGGCAGAGAGCCACTGGAGATAGGACCTTTCGCTGTATGTTGATGAATGAGCGCTCCCGTATGCTATCGTGAACGATGCCATAGAACTGCTTCCACTGTTGCGAGAGGCCAGTCCTCGTCGAATCTACAAGATCGGCCGGGGCGGCTCGCAGGGACCTTGATCGGAGACGCAGCTTGGATGCGCTGTACACCTCTCGGGACCATGCCCAAAGGCGCAACGGGGAGGTTTGAACTGTGTATAGGCTGCTGTAGGAGTATGAGCTGAGAACATCGTCCCAGTACCAAATGTCATCGCTGAGAGGAATGATTTGCTCGAGCAAGGTGTTGAGGACGACGCCATGAAGTTGGATGGTGGCCTTGCTAACAAGGAGCCACTCGATCTCGTTTTCATAGGGGCTCTTCAGGTCGTCAACATGCGTAGGCCTCACAACGGAGCCGGGTGCAGCAGGGATGCCGGACTGGGTGAGGAGGTTCCTAATGCGCTGTGCTGGGAGAAGTGGATGAGATGAAGAGGTGCTCAGGGACTGGACGAGAGGGAGCAGGTGATCGAGACGAGGCGAAGAAAAGGCATTGGCGACAGTGAAGCCCCGGTCGTCGGCTTCAGAGCGTCCGTCCTCAGAAGGGTCTTCAGAGAGGACAGGCAGCCGGTCCAGATAGGCATCGAGCCGTCGCACCTGGCTGTTGGCAAGGTCAGTGTCATCCAGGAAGACGTCGGCTGAGGCAGAGCCGAAGGACAGAGGGAGGGACAGGGGAACAAAGAATGTCGGGATCGGCAGGGCTAAGTAAGAGTCAGGGGTGGGCGGACGAACTCGGAGACAAGAGTCATGATGAGTCGAGGAGGAACTCAGACTTGGAAGGATGCAACAACAAGCTTCAGCCTCGGCAGGCACAACATCCGCCAGCAACCACAGCCTGCAGATTCAGCTTCAGCGGCAGCAGCAGCAGCAGCACCAGGGCGAAGATAGCTACAGGGGTGGATAAGCGGTTCTGGAACCGAACTGACTGGTCAATGTCAGATGGATGGTCCGATAGTAGACAGCCACCGGAATGACTGACGGAGCGGAGAGTACCACAGTCAAATTCGGAGGTGCAGGGAAGTGGCGGACTGGAGACGTCGAACTGGAGACGTCAGACGGGCAAAGGCAGAGCCGCAAACCAACTCGGCCGACGACACAGAGTCACGGGCGGCGGCGGATCGGAGGGTGCGGTCAGCGTCCTGTGAGGCTCGTGGTTGGCTTGAGCTTCTTTGTGAGGGTGTGGTGCAAGACTGCGTGACCATGGATTGACGAGTGCACGAAGCAGTCGACGTATTCGTACGAATGCGGAGGCTTCAGGCTTAGGCTTAGGCTTAGGCTTAGGCTTAGGGCGTGTGCGTGCTGGGCAACGGAGCGGACGCGGGATGTGGGGAAAGCGGCTATCAGCTCAGACGGCACAGCCAGGCAGTTGGCAGGCTCGGTATCACACCACACGGACAGGCCCGGATGTTGGGGAGCCGAGAGAACGGCGCGATGTGGCCGGGGCGGAGGTCGCCAGCAGAAGACGGCAGTCCGGCCGGCGAGGGTGAAACTGTGAGGGAGACGGGGTCTTGTTAGTGAAGGAGTGGATTGGCATGGATTGAGTTGAGCGTATGAGTGTGTGAGTGGGAGTGAGTGTGAGCATGTGAATGAATTAGAGCGACGGGGGGCCCCTTGGCCTAACTAGCATCAATGGCCAACACCGACACCAGCATTTGGGTGCATCGTGTGCGATGTGTTCATACCCTAGCTTGATTCGACGTCGCAGAGTGTTTGGGCGAGGTCTGATGGTTATGGTTGGGCCGTTTGTTCGGTGGATGACGGATCGAGGCAGACGAGACGGTGGAGGGTGTCCGTTGAATTAAGACCCTTAACTCAGTATTAGTATTCGGGTTCGTATTCGGATTTTCAACTCGGCTTGGTGCCACCGTCAAAAACCACGAGAATAGCTACCTACCTACATATCGGGAGAGGAGGAAACATCTTTCTTGACAAAATATCAAATGCAAGACCCTGGATTGGATTGGACGTGTCGATGAAACAAGGTCAAAAAGCAACAAGGTGGTAGGTAGCAAAGTGGCTATTCGGAAACCAGAGGAAGCGCGTGGCGCGTGGCGCGAAGGCGAAGACGAAGACGACGGAACGGGTACGATCGATGAGATCATCGGTTGACGCGCAGCCAAAGGGAACAATTAGATTGAACCAACGCCGGGCAAGATACATAGTATGTAAGGCGGTACCTGGTGGGCCGCTAGATAATCATCATCGCCTGTCGATCCCGTCGCCCACGGGATGAGGTACGGGCGGCAGCGTCCACCCCGTCAGCACCTTGAAATGTGAGGGACTCTCAAAGACCGGAAAGACCACACCACTTTTCCCCAGTTGTTTGCTGATAAACCGCTGCTCGGGAGGCACTGGGCCGTGCGGGGGTCGTCCACAAGTTCCCATCTGAGGGTCGGCAGTGAAATCCTAGTCTAGATGCACGAGCACAGAGCAAACAACAAAGATGCATCATCGCCAACCCCTGGACACTTCTGTCCTCGTTCTCGCCACTTGACCCATCCAGGGGACGCGCCAAATGTAAGTATCAGCTGTCACGGCGAATGCTAGATCCGGTTGACAGGGGGGATGGAGATTTTGCTTTGGGAGTCTGAATGGCTTCTTTCTGGTGCTGAGTCGGACTGCCGAGTTCAATTTCTCTGGAAGAAAATTCATATAGGTCTTGGTAACAATTACATCATATCTGCCTGGTCGGTTTACGGATTGACATCGTCGACCGGCTTCAATTGCCACGTCTCATTCGCCTCATCTCCCGACCTGGAGGGGACGTATTGTTCTCCGTGTTGATGGCTATTACCGGGGCCACTCAGTGGTCCATGAGGTCCCCTAAAAAATCCCGTCAAATCCCCATAACTTCTCAAGGCGGTGACGGCACTCAAGGGGGGGTTTTAGACCCGGAAGCCGGAAGGGCAAATTGGTAGTGGGCTCATTCTGGAACCATTTGTGCCCATTTGCCATATTTTTCGTTGCCGACCAGGCACAGGCCAATCAACTTATGCCAGGGGCTGTCCCGACGCAGGCAATGCAGGGTGTGATGGGTGTGATGGGCCCCCCCCTGTGGTCCCCTCTTTCCCCTTCGTTGAGTGCGGCTGCCCTGTAACTGGCCATTCCACAGGGACAAGTGGGCGAGTGGGTGTGTGCCCGCCAAGCCGCCGCCCCAATTGGATCTGGCGCGTGGCGGGCAGATGAGGAAATGATAAAACCTCCCCAACAGCCACTATCCGTCCTCTTCCCTATCACCACCATCCTCGACCCTCTTCAAGAGCCACCTTCTTCGACGACTCTGAACGCCCAGTGCTTGCTGGTCTTTCTTAGAGCCCGTTGTCTTTTGGGTCTTCCTCTCCTCGCGACCTCGAATACAATACCCCAGTTACAAATTCTCCATCGGAGTCCTCCGCAACCATGGATATTCTGTGAGTTTCCCCCTGATGCGACTATCTCGGCACGCCAATGCGCTCTCCCCAACCTGGAACGCCAC
This sequence comes from Corinectria fuckeliana, assembly GCA_019137255.1. Classification (NCBI taxonomy): domain Eukaryota; kingdom Fungi; phylum Ascomycota; class Sordariomycetes; order Hypocreales; family Nectriaceae; genus Corinectria; species Corinectria fuckeliana. Next base: position 267,292 of record WPDH01000245.1, on the reverse strand, counting down.
TCCTAACACTGATTCCATTAGAAACTCGACCATTAGTCAATCGAACCAGACTAGCGACTACTTCGGCGTCCTCGAGGAGGTCTCCAAGTACAATGTCTCCCTCAACTACCTCGAGAAGCTCTGGGCCGTACGTCCACCCCCGATGATCACATCCTCCGATTGTAGCATCTGTCGCGCTTCACACAAATGAACTAACACCCGATTTCCTCCAGGCCTGGTACATCTTCATGCAGAACGACACTCTCGCCACTGGCATCATGAGTTTCGTCCTCCACGAGCTCGTATACTTCGGCCGTTGCATCCCCTATATGATAATGGATAAGATCCCCTACTTTAACCGCTTCAAGATTCAGGCCCAGAAGATTCCCACCATGAAGGAGCAGTGGGACTGCGCCGCTATCGTTCTCGTCAGCCACTTCACCGCCGAGCTTCCTCAGATCTGGTTCTTCCACCCTATCGCTACCTACTTCGGCATGGAGTACGGAGTCCCATTCCCTCCTGTCTGGAAGATGGCTATCCAGATCGCCATCTGCTTTGTCATGGAAGATGCTTGGCACTACTGGTTTCACCGCGGTCTTCACTACGGTCCCCTCTACAAGGCCATCCACAAGATGCACCACACCTACTCCGCTCCTTTCGGCCTCGCTGCTGAGTACGCCTCCCCGATCGAGACCGCCCTCCTTGGCATTGGTGTCGTCGGCGCTCCCATCGTCCTCCTGTCCGTTACCGGCGAGCTCCACCTCTTCACCATGTACGTCTGGATCATCCTCCGCTTGTTCCAGGCCGTCGATGCCCACAGCGGCTACGACTTCCCTTGGAGCTTGCGCCACTTCCTCCCCTTCTGGGCCGGCGCCGAGCACCACGATCTGCACCACGAGAAGTTCATCGGCAACTATGCCTCCAGCTTCCGGTGGTGGGACTTCTGCCTGGACACTGAGGCTGGCGCCGAGGCTCACAAGCGCCGCCGTGATAAGAAGCTTGCTCAGATCAAGGCTCAGAAGCAGCAGTAAATAGCTGCAGCGAGCTCAATGGACAGCATACCTTGATTGCGGTGAATCGAGGGTGCCTTGCGGACGAAAGCAATGGAGGAAGAGAAAGGAAGTATGCAATTCATGATTGGATTCGAGACTGGATATATGTGATACACATGCCGGTCTCCGCCGCCTGAATGGCGGCTCGAGCATTCGCACGGCGTTGGGGGATGTTGAACGAGAACGACTTTTTACGCTTGTATATACAAAAAAACCAATAAGCCTAGTAGAGGCTCTAGACATACTTAATACTCAGCGTCGTTCGTTGACCTAGGGAAATCATATCTATCAGATGTACAGAACATCTTGGGTGCGAATCAAGTGAGATGAGATACCCGCACTTCCGGCTGGATATATGACAGATAAAACAGCTTAACAATCTGCCCCGGATCTTCACTTACTAAAACGGCTGGCTTAGCATTTTGCATACTGTTACAGCTTTTGATATGCTCACACCTCCTGCTCACCTCTTCTTGGGCGTGCAGCAATCCCCAGCGGCGACAACAGCCTCGTCGGCCACGCCCCTAATAGCGCAGCTCTCGCCCTCGACTTCAGGCTCCGGAGGCAACTCGCCTAGCTCGGCGGCCAGCTTGTCACATGCGATAGCCATGAGGACGTCCTTCTCCGAGAGGCCGGCCGGGTTGTGGGTTGTCCAGCGGATGAAAGCCGTGTTGTAGACCTGAAGTAGTTAGACGCGCACGACGAGAGCGTAGGAAAGATTAGGGCGTGAATGGGAGGGGGGTTTACGTTGGACCATTCGGGGTGATGGTTCTTGATCTTGCATTGTAGAGAGACGCCGGTCATGAAGTCCTATGGTATCTCATTAGCATCTAGTCGAAACCAATCTCAGGCATACCCTCAATTCCGAACAAACAGGATACAAATCAACAGTGGAAAAGAGCAGCAAGAGAAGGGAACGAACCCACGTCTTCGCAAACGTCTTGAACCGGAACTTGCGCTCCAGCGCCGCCCCGTCCTTGGCAAGCGCCCACCGGCCACCATCTGAGCTCAACAGAGGCGCGAGCGTGGGCGTGAGGCTCGCGGCGTCGACGCCAGCAGAGAACCGTGGTTGAGAAGCCATGGCGGAAGCTGAAGATGAAAAGGCGCGGAGAAGTAAGGTGATGTGGGGTATTGGGCGGAGGAGGGGCATCGTGTGAAGTAGTGTTGGTGGGTGGTTGATGAAGCTGCGTGAGGTTGGCTTTGTGACTTGCGAGTGGATGGATGGCTGAGAAGGATTCTGAGTGGCGAAGATGGGACTGATGGGAAATACCTTTTGGCTGGTGGTGGTGCTATGGGCGGTGAGGTAGCTTCCAACACCAGCCGATCACTAACCGTCTGCATCCTGTGTACGCCCCAAGTAAGTCGATGGGACTTTGCTCATTTGCCATGTAAGACGACGTAGTATAGCATCATAGTAGCATAACAGAGGGTTGATCAACAAATCCCGACAATGCTACACCAAAATGCCGACGAGGGTGAGATGTGGTGTGCACTTCAGATTGGATTCCAGGCCTTCCCTTCTTCACCTTCTCTTGTAAGATCGTGTCAGAACAGCGTCTCCCTCCTGAAAGGCGAGATACAACCTTGTCTTCAAGCCCAACCTGTCTGAGTGCGCCGTGGAAACGGAACCGGCGACCAAAGCATTAGTGTTGGCGAGGAAATTGACAACGTTGGATGTCTCGGTTGATGCACAGCGTAAAGCACGCAGTCCGACGCATAGGTTTATGCCCATGTGAGTATCGTATTCCAAGAAATATTTACCGACTGTAAGCTACTTATCTACAAGCTACGCATGAGAGACACTGGCCACTGTCTGATATACCTTAGTAGCGTATGTATCAAGACGTGTAGGTACTGGTAGGCTAGGTAGCACTTGCGCCATAATGCTGAAGCAGATGGTACATTTCAGGCGATTATCTCGATAACTGCCAGATTCAGAACGAGAATGTCAGTCGTGTTAAGAAGTAAGCTGATCAACGAAGTACCGGTCCGAATGATTGGATCAATTAACACCATTAAGCTACCATGCACTCTGAGACCGTAATGTCAAGATGTCGTTGTTGCTGGTCAATGACACACCTATCTCGGTGTGCCATAACATACAAAAACTTGATACAAACCAACAACTATTATTAGATGTGAGACTCACCCAGTTTGATCTTTTCGTAGGGAGACGGCATGTCGATGATTGTCTTGGGCGTGTGTCAGAGACCGAACAGCATCGTCGACGAGGAGTGAGGAAAGTGAAGCCCAATTATATCGCGAGAGTGGAAGCCGAGAACCTACTCCGTACATCTGATACCGACCGCGTACCTAGTAGTTATGTCCGTTACGGGCACCGTGCTTTAGCTCGGTTTTCCGGGGTAGCGCTCCGGAAAGCTCGGGAGGGGTCCGGTCCCTCATTGGATGACTTCCGATAACTCGAATATGTAGTAGATGATGGAAGGATTTGCTGACCTCTCCTAGGTTAGCAAGGAGGGGGGCAAGGATACTACTTTATTATAGACTTCGGAAGACTAAAAGGAACAATGACTCTCAGGCAGGTATTGTGTCTAATAGTGAGATATTGAAGGGGTTTGTTGGATGGGGTTCCTTGAGGATGAATATTGAGGCTTGTCTAGAAAGCCAACTTCCAGAGGATAAAGCATCTGCGATAACGGGATGAAGGGAGTGAGGCTGCTTTGTCATGGCCATGGCTTGGGAAACGCGTCGAGCGGATCCTTGGTGCGGAAAGGAGTGCGTGCGTGCGTGTGGTGGTGGAATGTAAGTAGTCGGTGATGCGTCCGGCTGCAATGAGTTGCTGTAGTGCATCCCCCACCTCGAAGTCTTGGGAGCTGAGAAGGCACCTGTCTCACAGGTAATTACTGTACCAGTGAGACCCTGTTATTGTTGATGCGATTGTATCCCGATAGAGCCGACGCTGAATACTCGACCCATTCCGAGTGTCTTGCGGAGCGTGTGTGATTATATGATGATCGAAGCACGGAGGGACTGATGTATGTACAAGTACTGATGCCCGGCAGAATGAGAGGAGGCATGATGGAGCATTGTCTTTCCCCATCTGCAGTGCAGCTTGCAGATGGCAGATGGCCCAAGCTCTTCCATGGTGCCCCACAATTGGAGCTCTTTGGAGGCGCAGGGCCGCAGGCAGCCAGGCACAGCCTGGTTGGCGAGGCAGGTTGAAATCCATCCAGCTCCTGCTGACAAACCCATTTTCTTTGTTGTTTTGTTGCACCTACCCCCCCACCCACCCAACCTGCTATTTGATGAGAGAGTGATTCCCTTTATTTCTACTCGGTTGAAGCAACTGCGTTCCGCGCGGCGGACCGAAGCTCAGCGCGTTCGAGGGGTGGTGGATGCCCGAGGGGCAGAACGGTTGATGATTTGGTTGCCTACGCCAACTCTGCCTTGCCACGGAATCACACAGCCATCAAAAAGAACAAGACTTGTTGCTGTTGGGCTGCAGGAGACAAACAAAGCCGAACCTCCGACTACATATCCCATCACCTACTGATCACCTACTCGTTAGTACATAGTAGGTAGTACCTATCATCAACGGACTAAAGTATTCCTTACTCCGTAACCTAGCCCACCACCGTGCGCCAAGCAAAAAGGACAAAAGCGGGGGCGTCAAGCCTAAAACAAAGTGGTTTTTGGCGCAGAGGCTCCACAAGGCACAAGCCCAGCCACGCCATTTTCCGGCCTGATCACCCTCCCTCGGGTTACATAATCTCGCCGCTCGAACGTATCACGCCTCACCAGCCCTCCCGTCTCTTGTTCACGTCAGCGCCTGCCCCGTAGTAATAATCCTCGCTCGCCCGCCGCAGCTATTTGAATGCTGAGTCAGACTCTCCTCCCCCAAAAGCTCAAGCATGCAGACCTCGTCCGTCAACGGCGCCAGCACTCAAGGTCAGTCCGGTCAATTAATCCTCTCCTTGTCTTCATCCGAGTCGCCAGCTTCCAGTCCAGATCCTCCCCCGTCGCCGCCCCCTCTCCGGAGATCCGATCCGAGCTCTTGCATCCCCTCTTCAGCTAACGCATCGTCGCTTTGTCGCTTCGTCCCTCTGTCGCAATCGCTCTGCTCGCGCGCGCTTGCCCTTTTCTAATCTACTCTACCTCCGTCCTCACACACTCCATCATCCCTGTCGCGCAACTGCCCGGCGCATGCCCGTCTTCCGCACGCTCGACCCTCTCCTCGCCTTCCCTACTCCCCCGACGATCCTTGCTGCTTCTGCCGACATCTCGACCCGGCCTAATCACTCTCGCAATCGCTCTGCCCGGTCCCGGTCCCTGACTGACATGAACTCTCCTCTCAGCAGAGCAGCATCTGCGCGCACAGCTTGAACTCCTCAAGAGCCACGACGATTCCTCCCCTTCCTCCTCGGCCCCTCCCGCTCGCGACCCAAGGAACGCGCCCCTTCAGCCCGCCCCCGCGCGGCCATCGAATGGATACGACCCCTTGAGTGCTGCTGCTCACGACGTCCGCGCTCTAACCACCAAGTCCGAGGTCGAAGCTCACATCCACCCTGACCTCCGCGCGCGGCCCAACCACGCATCCACCGCTACCACCATGATGCCCATCGCTCCTCCTTCGGGGCATAATCCTGGGGCGTCCGCTGGTCCATCTGCTGCACCCTTGGCTCCCGCGCCCCCCATGTCCGCCCAGCTCGACGACCCTAACGATGGCCGGAAAGCTAAGCGGGAGCTGTCTCAGTCGAAGCGTGCTGCGCAGAACCGAGCCGCCCAAGTAAGTCGACGTCGCCGCTTCGTCGTTGAGCACAGAAGAGGTCGGAAAATCCAGCATGCTAACCGCCATCGTCGCAGAGAGCTTTCCGCCAGCGCAAGGAGGGATACATCAAGAAACTGGAACAGCAGGTCCGCGAACAGCTCGACATGGAACAATCGTTCAAAACGGTGCAAGCGGAAAACTACGCGCTCCGCGAATATGTAATTCATCTGCAGTCAAGACTGCTAGATGTCCAGGGAGAATTCCCACCACCACCTCCAAGCGTCAACCTGTCTCAACCTGCACCACCCACGCCCGGCCCTCCTCCCAGCGCCCCCGAGCCTGTACCGAACAATGCCGCCGGGCCGCTCGAGGCTGTTGCACAGGCAGTCGCGGGCCTGGCTGCCCAAGAACAAATGGCAGAACGACAACACTACCCTAGTCCCCAATTCAAGCCCGAGCAGGTGACGGAGGATACGCGAACGGCGGACGAGATCAACCGACAACTACAGCAGTCAGACGGGACCCCTGCCCAGGCCTCAGCGGTGTAGGACGCCTCTGGCCTGGCTTCTGTACTCTCCTTTTTGTAACGGCGTTGAGGATACGAGTGTGGTTACGTTAAACAAGATAGTCGGACTACTGTGGCGTTCCGGAACTCGGCTTGCTTTCTCTGGGCGGAGAGCTCTTTTAAAGTCCTCCGCCATCAAATCCCTTTTCCTTCAGCCCTACCATGTCTTTGCTGGTCGCCGCCGCTGCGACTTATACGGGTCTGGAAACGGGACTTGCTAGCTGGCCCGCTTGCTTGCTTGCTGGGCGTTGGGCAGACGTAACTTGGAAGACATGAACGGGTTATTGCAGAGGGTGGATTTTATTTTATGGCGTTCTCCCAAGCGAGAGCTGTTGAACATGTCAGACACAAATTAGGATGCATTCAAGGGCTGTCTTTTTTCCCGCATGGGGTTGTAGAGACCAAAGAAACTCCAAAGAACCTTCATTAACGCAAACCTCAAATGGGAAACAAATCTACCCGTACATGAACCTTGCCCGCGCTTTTGACTCCCTGGTAGCCCCCATCAACACTGCACAGTCTACGCGTACGAGTTGCCCATGTCGTGTTCCTACAACGGGACGGAGGTTAGCGAGGTCATGGACAAGGGGGGCGAGGAAGATGAAATAAAAAAAGCACGTACCTTGATATACTCCGGTCCCTTTTCCTGATACTCCTCCCTCGAGATCTTGGCCGCCTTCCAGGCCGACGACCCAGCCCAGCCCGCGGCGCCCTTCCAGGCATCCAGTAACGCGTCGTCGGCGCGGCGCACGGCGAGCGGCGAGTCGGCGGGCAGCAGCGCGCGCAGGCCGTCGCGGACGCGGTCGTCGAAGTTGGCGAAGAGCGTGTTGCCGCCAGTGAGGAAGACGTCGCGCAGGAAGTCGTCGCGCGCGGGCATGCCGGCCAGGCGCTGCGTCAGGATGTCGCCGGCGATCTCGACGATGCCGGCCTGGTCGAGGCCGGCGATGGACGGCCGGAAGACCACCTCGGGGGCGCGGATGCGCTCGACGTTGAGGTGGATCTGGCTGAGCTCGGCCTGCGACGACGGGTCGAAGGGGCGCGGCCCGCGGGCGAAGGCGTGCAGCAGCGACTTGGACCAGTCGGACTGGGCTTCGTGGGTGTTCTCGTAGTCGAAGTCCGGGTCGTACCGGAGCAGGTCCTGCTCGAGCGTCTTGACCTTCGACAGGAGGTCCTCCTCCTCCTGCTCGCCGTCGCTGTTCTCGCCGACGGCGATCTGGCGGTACACGCCCCAGTCGTCGTCGTTGGCGCCGAAGTCGTCGTCGTCGCCGCCGCGCCGCCGCTTCTTGGTGGGCGTGTCCGAGGCGAGGTTGGCGATGCTCTTCATGCGGATCTGCGAGGCGAGCGACTTGCGGTTGCCGAGGTCCTGTTTGAGGCGGTCGCGCTCCTTCATCTTCTGGAGCGTCTTGGCGCGTCGCTGGCGCTTCTCTTCGAGCCAGCCCTCGAGGTCGTTCTCCCGGCGCTCGTTGTCGAGGCGCACTTCTTCGGCGATCCGGGCCTTTTCGGCTTCCTTCTCGGCCTTTGCGCGGGCGCGCGCCTCGTGGTTGGCCTTCATGAGACGCTGCTGGCGCTTCTGCTTGAGCTGGGCCTCGTCGAGTTGGTCGTCGGGAACTTCGACGAGGTCAAAGTTGGGCTGTTCCTGCTCTTCCTCCGGGTCGCCGCCGACGTCCTTTGTTCGGGCTTTCTTGATCGTCTTCTCCAGCTCCTTGACGATCTTTTCTAGCTGAGCTTCGTCTTTGACGTCAGCGCTGTCGAGGATGCGGCGAGTCTCCTTCTTTGTCTGATCCGTGATGCGCCGTTGGACATCGTGGTAATACTCTAGATCCTGCTCCTTCTTAATGAGCTTGTCCAGGCGCATCTTGGCCGCCTGCTCTTGCAACCGCCGTCCACTCTCCTTCTTGCGTTCGGCTATCCGAGCCAAGTCCTCCTCGCTCTTTTGCACAATTACTTCCTCGGTGAAAGGGTACTGGATAACAATGTCACGGTCTTCCAGGCCGGTCCAGTCAAGGTAGTCCTTGATCTCCTCGTCGTAAGCTTTGGAAACGTAGCCATGATCCTTGAGCATGTGCTCCGCTTGGGACACATTTAGCTTGCCCGTGAATGCAGGGTATTTTAACCGGATCAGCCTGAGAAGGTACTCTGCGTTGTGGTATCCGCCCCAGTTCAATCTTATTGCCTGGGCAAGCATGGCCTTGGAGTTGTAGACCGGTATGACGTGGGTGGAGGTGTAGGAGGATGAGACGACAAGGCCGGTCTTGCCCTTGTTGTGTCTGTATGAGAAAAGAGAGTCGATGCCGTATGCTAGAGATGGTGCGCCATAGCACTCGAAAACAATCTCCGTCATAGCTGCGGTGCATATTGTCAGCCCGGAGCGCGGAGTAGTGGGAGCTTGTACGTACACTTCCGTGAGTAGGGGAGGTTCGCCACAGCCTCGGTCATTACGATGGGCACGTCAATGGCGCCGTCAGCTTCGTTCATACCCAGCTTGAGGAAGATGTAATCCAGGAGATGCTCTGTCACGTCCCAGTTGCTGACGATTCCAGTGCCAGCCTCGAAGGCGCTCCGAATGTGGCCTCGAGCTGTCGTGTCTGCGTAGCAGTCGGAGCCGGCGAAGGAGAAGGTCTTGCCAACCTTTCTGTCGCGATACTTGGCCATGATCGGGGGGATGTCGAACCTCGGCTTCGAATCGAAGGACCATCCGGCCCTGACGGCAGAGGAGCCTGGGCTGGGGGTTAGCTAAACTGATGTCGCAGCTCCGTGGCAAGCATGTGGCAGGGCTCACCATAGTCGATGACGATGGCGGAGGTGCCTGGCTGTTCTAATGATCGCTTGCGCCCGTCGCTCTCGGGTTCGATGTATTTCTCGAAGCGCGCCTCCTTGACGGGGAAGATTTTTGCGGGCGAATAGGTCTTGAGCCTGGGCGGCGCGATCGCGGGCAAGTCGGCGGACGGCGCCATTGCTGGGTGTGGTGGGAGTGTGAGTGCGGAGGAAGAATTAGGAAGAAAGAGGACGTGGAAGCATTATGAGGCCAGAATAGAAAGTTCGAAATCGGATGTCGGGAGCGGCCTGGCTTCCGGTCGCCAATTGGAGGGGGATGAACTGGTTGGGTTTTGGAGCTGGGGTGATGGCCAGGCCAAGATGCAAGATGGATGCGAGGCTGCGAGGCTGATGATGGGACGTGACATGCGCTGCGTTCTTAGTGGATCCACTGCCGCTGCTAATGCGCGATGCTGAGGCCTAGATACAGTATGACAGTGCTTATCTGAATGAGAAAACGTGGATGGAATTTCCGTGGCGGGTAATTTGACTGTGAAGGAGTTTATCGAGCATTACTTTGTTTTCGAGAAATGTACCTTTGATTCGAGTAGTTACTAGTGGTACAGATTCCGTTGGCTTGCATCGACAAGTCCCGATCTTTGAGATGGCTTGAAGCAATAGTAGGTAGGTTGACCAACACGAAGATACCTTCCTCTCCACACAATACAGAGGATGACAACTCAAACCAGTGGCACCAGCTATCTCACATGGCAGGTCACACAGGTGACTGACAAATATCAGTGCACGAAATGTTCATAAATTCATGGGTAGTCATCCATTTCCAACTGTCTAGTACATCGACATCTCATCCATCTTCACGACTCGGTCCCCCTTAGCTCAGCTTGGAGGCTTCAGGTTGTCAGTGGCTATGCGATATCATTAGTACCAGATTCCGGCTCTAAGCCAAAGGGAGTCATCACCTTCAAGATGGAACAAAACATTAGACTGGTAGTTCTTGAACATTTGCGCTACTAGCTCCACGTTCATGTTCTGGATGTTGATGTCCTAACCCGAGCCAAGTCAGCTTGTGAGGTGGAAAAAAGGGGAGGAAGCAAGGACGGACTTGAAGGCTCTTGTTCATAACAACAACGGCCTCGTTGAGTTTTTCCTTTGTTCATGTTAGCTTGGCGCCCACGGAAATCAGAGTGAGGGGATCCCCATACCACATTGGTGATGATGCGGGAAAGCAAAAGGTTCTGCTGGTGCTCGTGTGGGCTCTCCTGCGCGTAGTGTGAGCATCAAATACACTTCCTAAGATTTCTGAGCCACGAAGGCTTCATCGGGATATCTTACCATCTTCAAGTTGGATTTACTGGATGATGACTGTTGATTAATCGTCGAGCATAGGTACGGACGCGCGACAGTGGAGGGGCAGTTCTAGTGTTTGGTGTTTACTTATCGATAAGCTTCGGCAGACCAGTGGACGCCCAGTGCGCAAACAAACACCCAGCGCACGCGGTGAGGCGCGGCAGAAACTCGACGTGCAGTCCGGTCTGGGCCAGCTCCGGCTGCTCAACCTCAGGATGACCATCGACGACGCCGCCATTTCACGCAAGGGACCAACACCATCCACGCCACAACGGTCGCCAACACACTCCGCTCAGGACTCCGCTTGGAATCCTGCTTACCGACACCATGGCCGCTCCTACCGAAGCGCAGATTGCGCATCTGGAGCTCATCGAGAAGCTCGACATCCACTCCATCCACAAGAACTTCCGCAGCTCGACCTGGAAACCGAACCAGCGCCGCAACAAGAACCTCAAAGCCATCATGGGCGATGCTTCCCGACGAGAGGCCTCTGCGATGGGCACGCCCCAGGAGGCCAGCGGCGCAGCGACCCCGGCCGCCGACGATGGCCTGTCGACGAGCGGCACCACCACGCCTGCCACGACGGACAACGGCACGCAGGGCCCCAACCTCGCCCAAGCTTCCCGGAGCCTGTCGAAACTGGTGCTGGAGAAGAGCCTAAAGCCTCCCGGAGCCCCTGCGTCGGCGCCGAACGCGACGTACACCAACATCGAGTCGGCGCCTTCGCTCGCACACTCGAAGCACTACTGCGACATCACTGGACTGCCGGCACCATACGTCGACCCCAAGACCCGGCTGAGGTATCACAACAAGGAGGTCTTCGGCCTGATCAGAACGCTACCTCAAGGCGCGGCGGAGCAATACCTCGAGGCCCGCGGCGCCCACACAGTCCTTAAGTGAATATTTATTAGAACACTACTATTACCAAGTTGGAATGCTACGGCCGGTCGAGGGGCAGACGAGAATACGAGGCCATTCAAGGTCACCCTACGAGGACTCAGAGCACGTGTCACAGGCTGCATGAGACGCAGGAAATGTCGGACCAACAAAGTCAAACCCCAACTATGCACCCTCCGCCGTTGGGCGAAGGGATGGCAATTGACGCTCCGGCTTAATCGTGATCATTAGACTTTGCTCTCCGCCTAGGTCGACAGACTACCGAGAACGTATAGGGAGGACGTGTCTCAGTTGCCGAGGCGAAAGACGCCTCAGCCGTCGCGGCAGGTACAGATAGGATGAATCGAGTGCATCTTCCTCCATCATGGTTTGGTTGACCAAAGGAACTCGCTCGGACTTGTCTTTGGAAAAAGAGCCGAGTCCAGATCCTGTGATTCACGGAGTGGACTGACAGCGTCAAGGGAATCCTCGTGCTCCGGCTGTTCGACGCGTGCATACAATACTTTACCAATGTTAGATAGACGGGCCAGAATTCTGAATAACAATTCATATCGTGTCTGCCGCAGCATGTATGCAAGTGTGGTTTGGTGGGAAGCTCTGTTCTCCGAGGATTGTAGAAAGAGAAGTGTGAAGGAGACAAGAGCTCACAGAAGAAGCCAACGGACTCGTAGTAAAATTTCACTGCATGCCGCAGATGTCCACCGTGGCTGCAAAGCAACCAATAGCCACGCTTCCGTAACGCGCCCAGTTTCAGGGGACGTTCGGGTCCAACAGCCCGCGGGCGCGTTAGCCCTTCTTCGGCAGCGCCCTGTCAATCGCTATCATGGAGTACAGCGCCCCGCCCGCAGCCACCAACACAGCACCAGCACTCCTCGTAAGGCAATAAAGCCCCCCCTGGAACAAGACAATCCTATACCACTAGGTGCCTTCCATGCTCGGTTCTTGCGGCCTTGCAACCACGTGTAACCAACTACGGACCGACCTCGAGTTCGACCGCGAAACGAAACATTCGCACCTTGTCAATCGCCCGTCGCCGCTCCTCTCCCGCAAAACGCTCCATCCCCCAAGGCGCCGCTGGCCCTCCCGATAGACCCGCCCTCCCTCGATTCCGATACCGAACCGTCGCCAACATGTCCATGTGGCTGTCTGATACCCAGAGTACGTCTCGCGCGGCGCCCCCATCCCTTGCGACCACGGGGGTTGATTGCTGAATCGACCGTCATCTTCCCCCGCGGCTGCCCGTCCCCTTGGACAGAATCCGATAGAGAATGCGCAATGCTGACAGGTGCTCGTTCTAGAGATTGGGGTTGTCTTCTGCTCTGGCGGTAGGTACGCGCGGGTTCTTGAGCTTCGGCGCATGCGAGTGGGTGCAGGGCTGACGGCCTGGGCTTGTTTGTAGGAGGCTTCTTCCTGATCGGAGGCGTCATGCTGTTTTTTGACCGGGCCATGTACGTTGGGATCGCTCCTTCTGCCCTTCTAATCCCCCCCTCCTAATCAATCACCCCCCGTTGCCTCATTTGCTGACGATGCTGGTGTCCGCAGGCTTGCCATGGGAAATGTACGAACCAGACCCTGATCCCCCGCGAACTCCCAACCGAACGATGCCGAGCTGACACAGCGACCAACCGTTAGATCCTTTTCCTCATCGGCTTGACCATCATCATCGGTCCGGCAAAGACCCTGCTCTTCTTCGCGCGCAAACAGAAAGCCAAAGGCACCGGCGCCTTCTTCCTCGGCCTGGTGCTCATCCTCATGAAATGGACCTTCGTTGGCTTTCTCATCGAATCATACGGCATCGTCGTCCTGTTCGGCGACTTCCTAGGCACCATCGCGGGCTTCGCGCGCGGTCTGCCCGTCGTGGGGCCCTACGTTGGCATGGCCGTCGACAAGTTCGGCCTGGGGCGTCGCAACAACGAGCTCCCCGTCTAGCCGGCAGGCAAAGGTTCTAAGAGACAACCGTGATGATGGGGGCGGCCCTATCAGGGCGCGGAGGGCTTGGAACTCGTCACTTGTAGGGGCTGTACGAAACACCGCCCCGACCTAATGCTGTGGAGTTTGAGGGGAACTAGATTGGCTTGGAATCTGGGAACTGGCGTTATATGTATCGATTTCCCTGGGACTTGTGGAATGGGGCGCAGAAGCAACGTATATCACCCGAGGCTGCCACGCTGGGCAGATCCAAGGTGGGAATCAACAGACGACACGGTCAGTCGTGCTGCGGCCAATCTGGGCTGGAGTCGAGAGTGTTTCGCGAGCACCTGGACGAACACATTTGGGGTGGGGGTTTGGATTGCTTATATGCAGAATCGTGTAGAAACAGAGACTCGTTTGGACGATTCATGGCCAAACAAAAAGATTTCCTCCTCGCCCCAACGAGGCTCCAGCTGACGGCCACAGGTTGTTCTAAAGAAAAAAAAAGGCCTCCTCTCAACATGCTCGGTCCGCTAATAGTAGGCTGACGTTGACCGTCAGTGCCCAGCGCAAGTCCACAGCCCTCCCCCCTGGGGATTCTCCTTTGGGGGGGGATTTTTGCCGGCGCATCTCAATCTCTCCATTTGGAAACCTAGTATCCAGCCCCGATGAGGTAATCGGCGAGGGCCTCGACGGTCTGGGTGGTGCTTCCGGCAACCTGAGCCTCGCCGTGGTGGGCAACGATGATGGCCTGGGTGGTCTTGGCGATGGCGATACCCTCGCGACCCTTTCGGGCGTAGATGCTTCGGCCCTCGACCCGGGCCACGACGTATCGTTCACCGCCGACGTGAAGACCGTCGGCAAAGGCCTTGTCCTTGGCGCCGGCGTCGCCCTGCAGAATGGTGGACAGCACCTTCATCTCGGCAGGCTGGAGCTGTACAGAGCAAGGAGAGTTAGCTCCGGGACACAGGTGTAGGATGGCACAGAAAGCCTGGTTGAGAAAGGGAAGGTGATGGGTACCGTCAAGCCAGCAGAGGAGGCCCAGATGCTGTCGCCAGCAACGCTGATGATGGCGGCCTGGTCCACATGGGTGCTGCCGATGAGGCTGTTTCAAAGAGCATCAGCATCCCGGCCTTGTGAGAAATGTTTCGGCCGTCATCGGTCCGCGGTGGGGGAGGGATCTTCGTCGGTATAGATTTACCTAGAGTCAACGTAGGCTATTGCGGCGGAAGAGCGATGTGTTAGCTGCCTGGACTTCTACAGTATTCGCGCGGAGAGGCAGAGGCGGGGTTGTTCCCGAGGACGGTCTTCTGGCGGGAGGGGGACGATGGTGGCATGGAGGGGGGGGGGACGCAGATGAGATGAGCGGTGACTGACCTTGCCACGACATTGTTGTAGGGCTGTGAGAGAGCAACGAAGAGGGTGCGGCGAGTTGCGGGAGGCGAGGCGTCGACGGATGCGATGGACGGAGAAAGCGTTGAGGCGGGAGCGGAGGCGGAAGCGGGAGTTAGGTAGCGGTGGTGGAAGATGTTGTGAGTCTGTCGAGAAGTTGCCCCTCCGTCCGTCCCTCAAATTGTTATCGAGCTGTCGCCGCCGACCAATGCCACCGGCTCATTGGTGGTTCCCCCGCCGAGGGGTAGTGGGTACCTGCGGAAAGCCGCAGTGCGGTGAGGCGGCGGCAAGTACCGGAGACTTGTCGGGTTTGACGGGTGAGCAAGCATGATCGGCGCGTGTGTCATGTCACGCATCCAGTTTGTTCTGCAATGATTCAACGAACGACGGTTGTTGCATATAAGGTAAGGTATGTATGTACGAAGTATGTATGTACTGTATATGCACCTCAGCTGTCGCCACGTTTGACACCCATGGTGGCGGCCAAGCAGATATGATCGATCGCTCCGTGTCTACTGGACGAGATACATCTGCCCTGTAATACATACGTAAGGTAGGCAGATTAGATACTAGTCTTGGTCATCTCTTCTCGCCTGACTCTTCTCTCGGAAACACAATAGCCGAACCGCTTAACACATTGTTACATCGTGCCAGATGTGTCACAAGCTAAGTGAATGTGTAGGCCAGCAAGCCAGGTAAATCGACCAGGAGGTGTCCTAGCTACTAGTACAACACACGGAGGGATTGTACTACTTCTATTAATACCCAAGGTACTCAGGCAAGTCCCATTAGAAGCTCCCTGATATTCAGCTCTCCGTTAGGTTCACCGGTCTGAGCGGGTCGGAGTTGTTACGGAGCTCCCTGGACTCCTGGTAGCGCCGCCGGGCGCCGCCTTACCGTCCGACGTCACCATGAACGGAACTGCCGTTTGACCTCGGCGCCAGGGCAGCGGGAAGCTCGCTGCTATAAGACAAGGGTACAGTAAGTTGTTGTCGAGTCGGATTATCGCCTTGCCTTGGCTGGGGACTGTTCTCCACGCGTGTTTGTAAAAGCATCCCTTCGTACCGTACAATCATAAAGTTGGGAACCCCAAAATACTACAGAGTAGATGTTGAAAGGGGCAATCGAGAGGTGATTTTGAGCGCATGGCTGTCATCTCCCAAGACCAACACATCGCGGCAAAGATCTTGGCGGCCCTCCTTGCTGTCCCTTTTAGCTTCGGGTCTGGTATTTTCTCTCTCACTGGCATGAAGTTGTCCTACTGTGGCCTGTATATACATTGGCTTTGACGCTCTGTACCATAATTACGGAAACAACAAGGGCGAAACCGCGAAGACGACAATGTCTTGTGACAAACTCTTGGCTCTGTTCCATGACGTGTCGCTCCGTGTTTGGAAATGAATGCCCAGTCGGTAAGTAGATAGGTGAATGCTACCGAACATTATCGATGCGAGTCATAGGGATTCTAGGTACGCGTCCGCAAATCACTCGATTCGTCGTCGTCGCCTGCTGTGTAAGCTAGTAGCCAGCTTGTAAGCCCAGAAACTGTTAATTTCGACTACTCGTTAGCATTGCTGGTATAACCTATAGCCTAGCAGCGGTATTACCCGTTCGCCGCGGCCAAGGGTCCGGTTTCCGCCCAGGCACCTTCAGGCTCTCCTCCGGGTCTTGGTGCGCGGTTGTGGCGCCTGATGCCAGCGGCCCGACGCCTCTGACGCGGGCCCGAACTGGTGATGGTCATTGAAGAAAGGCTTCCATACGTTAGTCGCACGGGATATATGGCCTCAGCAGCCCCATCTTCCCATTCCCGGCGGTCCTTGGGCGCGTGTGCAGCCATGACATGTGGCGCGTGCGAATGGGATATCCTGGAGATTGGCAATCTGAGACGTAGCAGCGCGGGCTAATTCTCGGAAGGGTTATAGCTTGAAACATGCCGGGATGGCGAGAACCCCCTGACGAGCTGGGATAGGTGATTTCAATGCTGATGATGAGAGACAGGGTTGTGGCCCTGGGATGGCTGCCCTGTTTGGGAACTCATCCACGGTGATTTGCCATGTAACCTCACCTTGGTCAATCTGGTTGCACGCGCACACGCGCACTCTTGCACGGCTTAGACGGAGATGGGATGAAGCATTCATGCGGATTCCTGGATTCGGTCAGATCGGCTCACTGTCAGACCGTAACTAGACCATCGGCGGCGAGGCAGGGCAGGGCAGGGCAAGGCTTCCACCGCTACCTCAGATTGATGTTCTCGAAATGTCTTACACGCAGAACAGTCCGACTGACTACGTTCAGCCGCATGGACGCTTCGCTCAGCCGTACGGAGAGCGTAGTATCATAGACTACCACGTAGTAACGTAGTAGCTCCGTTCTATGTTTGCCTCTGGTCAGCCGCCGTCGGAAACAACGGTCGGGCACCGGCGCTGCGGCAGACTACCGGTGGTCCGGCACTGGCGGTCTGGTAGGTTACTCTTCCGCTGTGGTCTTAAGCTTTTGCGTACGCATTGGAAGCGTTCGTGGCCGTGACGGATTGGTTTTGGGTGGATAATGTGGGATTTGACGCGAGTGCCCTTCAATCTTAAAAGCCACCGCCCCGTTGGCGCGCAGCAAGTCCAACCTCTACGTAGGTCCAGTAGCTGAGGCCCGCGATTGGCTTCCGAGAGAGAGATGAAGGCAAAACAAATGAGACAACGACGTTCCATGTGGCTTGCCGTGGAAGTTTTGGAAGTTGCCCCCCCCCCCCCGAGAGCCGCNNAATTTTGGAAATTGCCCCCCCCCCCCCCCGAGAGCCGCACCCGTTAGCACAGAAGGGGACCCTGAATCAAATCCATGAACCAGGCCGCTTGCTGACGGTCGTTGCGACGCCCGAAGATTGACGATTTGCGATTTGGTGTTGCATCGAGACGGACAAGGGTCCCGGTTCCGTCTGGGGGGGGAACTAACTTAGCGGCAGGAGACTTCTTTTCTTTCCTAATGAGCCACCATGCCTCGGATTGTACGGAGCATTGCCGTGGCAATCTGCTTGCCCGGCGAGGCCGCTGAGTAGCACGCCAGCCAGCCGGCCAGCAACGCCACCTCGCTTGTCGTCACGGCATGAGGGCGCCGTGATGTCAACGGCAGGAATTACTTCGCAGTGCTGCTGCGAATTGTCACTGCCATGGCTGGAAACGATGGCCAGTCTAGTCCGCCTACTGTCGCCCGCCCCGGGTTGTCTCATCTCCGGCAGACGCGGTCCTTGCATATCTTCAAGCAGCGCCGCCAGCGTGGCTTGTTACACACGCCAATCAACCCGTCAAAGAGAAAGTCATCATCAACCGGCAGAGCGAACATGCCAGTACAGCTGCCAATACAATAATCAGCGTGTCAGCCAAAGTGCTCGAAAGCGTCCAGACGACACACGAAACTAACTCGCCCACCGTCGACTCGGACCCGCTGGTTGGTCCCCCCCCCCCCCCGGGGCTCCTCATCCCCATCCGTGAACCTCTTCCGGAGGAGGCCCAGTTCTCGTCGTTCTTGGCTCCAAAACAAGGCTCGTTCACGCGCTGGCTCGGATCTAGCTAGCCTCAGAGGAACCGTCCCATCAACCTCAAACATCCGACGAGTGTCGCTTGGCCCGTGAGTCTGCCCACACCCCGGCGCGTGCAGTCTTGCAAAACAGATGAAATTCCCCTTCGTCCCCCCCCCCCCCGCTTGTCGCCCGTTTCGAGAGGAAGTTCTGGAACGTTATTCTCTTAAGTTATTCGCTCTCCTTGTTTGTTGATTGCGAGAGGAAGCCGGTCTTGCCTCTCATTACGCTTCTTATTTCTTAATACGGCTCTGTGTGTGTGCCACCAAATCTTCTCTTACATACACCTGGGCTTACCATTATCCTTGCTCACATCCTCCGTCAACCTCCACCCCAGTCCCTGTTCTTGCGGTCATTTTTCCCGCACTGGACCCCGTTCAACTTGGATTAACTTGGTCTGCCGGCCGATGCAATAAGCTCCTACCGAAGGCGGGGGTAACTATACGCAGTACAGGCGCCCTGTGAGACGAGGGGAAAGTGTCTTCATCGTGGCTCTAGAAGAAGGCCCCTGGTCCTTGTGGTTCTTGCTGCGGGTGAAGTGTGAACCACGAACTGTATCAGACCCTGTCATCTGGAGTCAAAGGCGGTCTATACGATACTCTTAACCCAAGACCAGCCCCGGTGGCTCCCCTCAACTCCTCCCCGTTTACTACCGACGACCTCCCGTATCCCCGCTGTGATCGCGCGTGTCCAAACTTCACCATGCCTCGAAGATCAAGAGCAGAGACTGTGACAGAACGGCCTACAACCAGCGGGGGACCAGCTGGAACAACCCACTTTGAAAAGCCAGACTTCAACAACCGAGTGTCCAGAGACGACCTCACCCTCGCCTTGAAGAGCTCGTCAGGGAGGGGCAACGTCAAGGCATACCATGTCCCGATCCGCGGCCGACTGCCCTCACCGGAAACCAGTCCTCGGGGAGAATCGCCGCACCGGGTGACCATGGTGCGAACTGCCACGCCGGATTCCATGGTCGAGACGGGCGAGATTGGAGTCATCGCCATCGGCATGGCACTCGGGAGCCCGACGACCAGACCCGCCGGCTCGGACGCCGGCCCGCCGACCTGGAGAACGCGGAGAGCCATGACCGCCGCCGCCGCCGACTTTCCGGAGCCCGTCGAGGATCTGCAAGCAGGCCAGCAAAAGGCAAAGAAATGGAGCCTGTTCCGATCAAGATCGTCGAAGCGAAGCCGGCCCGCAGAGCCCCAGCGATCCATGACGGACAACTCTAACGCATCAAGCACCTCGCTCACCGGCAGAGGACAACTGTCCGGCTCATCCTCAAAGAGCACGGCCCATCAGGACGCCTCAAAGAAGACTGCCAAGCACAAACCCATCGTCATCCGCTCCCAGACGGATCCCAGCGCGGTGGAGCGGGTCGAATCGAGAGACCCCGTTCCTGAGCTGAAGCCCATCAAGGAAACGCCTACCAAGGAGACGAAGCCAGCGAAGGAAGCCAAGTCTGGTGGTCTAGGCCGCAAGGTATCGCTAAGAGCTCTGCGAGGAGACTCGAGAGCGCGAAAGGCGGCCGAGAAAGCAGAGCCTATGCCGTCTATGCCATCTTTGCCGGCCCCCCGGAGTCCTCCGCCGATGCCTCACCTACTCGGGCCGCTGCTAGACGTCGAGATCCCCAACATCAAGATGGAGCGATACAGCGTCATGTTTGGCGGCGTCCTAGGGACGGAAACCACTTCGTCGTCGCTCCTCGCTCGACGGCAGGCGACGCTCGATCGACTGAAGACGATCAACGACGAGATGGCCCAGAATGGCGAAGAGGAACTTGCCCGGCCACGACGAGCGACTTCACCTCAACCCAAGGACACGCCCACCTTCTCTCTGTTCCCTGGCCTGCCGAAGGCCAGCCCGGCCCAACCTTCTCCCAGGGGCCGCTCAAACACCTCACCCGCCATGTTGCACTCCCCCGTGGTGGCCAGATTTGACGTTGAGCCGCAACCACGCAGGGAAGAAAACGCAGGGGAGACACTCCAACCCAGGGTTTTCCAGCCGGCGCCCGCCCAGGATCCTCAACGCGACAAGAAACCAGCAGCAGCAGCACCCGTCGATTCTCCCAAACTAGTCTCCAAGTTCAGCAAACAACCAAAACGCGCCGTCGCATCCAAGCCCGAGCCGTCCAGCCTCCATCCTAGCAGGACGCCCTCACCCGCGACCCTCGAAGTCCAGGCGCAGGCCCGCCGCAGGCAGCCTTCCCCCTTTACGCCCGACACGTCCAGCCTGATCCTCGATTCGCCCGAGAACACCGACGACGAGGACGGGGTGGACGAGGCGGATGAGGTAGATGTCCACCTCGTCGACAAGATCCGGCCCGCGCCCGCCGAGCCGAAGTGGCAAATGGTCTCGCCGCCCGGCTCGACGACGTCTAGCGTCAGCCCCACGATAACGCGGAAGCGCAGTCCATCCTCGTCCGCACCGTCCCCCGAGGTCATCACCGTCATCACGTCGCCGCCGCCGCCGCCGCCGCCGCCGCCGCCGCCCGAGGTGGACCCTGAAGAGGCGTTGCGCAACGCCGTCGAGATCTCCATCGCGCGACAGATCAGCGTCTCGCACCAGCAGCGCAAGATGCTGCACCCGCTCAAGAGCAATCCGAGCCTGCGGCGCCCGACCGACGGCACGGGGCTCGGCAAAAACGAGCGACTAGCCGAGACGAAGACGGCTACGCCGCGGCTGGTACGTCCCGAGGATATCAATGCGTTTCAGACGCACCGCAAGAGCTCAAGGGTCATCCTCGAGGGGGAGCCCTGAAGGCAGAAGCATAAGATAACACCGGAGGCGGCTTAGGGGGCGCATATATAGAACGGCGACTGGCACAGGGACGGGTGGTTTCTTTTCGCGTACCCGATTCTTCTTCACTCATACCCCATTTGCATCCATGCTTGGCAAAGCAGCAACGAGCGGAGATCTCACTGGCTGAGTGTCTCCGTATTCGTTGGAGGGTAGATGACACTTACCTCCACATAACTTTTTTTTTCTTTGTCGTTTTCATACAAAGACTACAAGCAAGCCTTGCTGCAAGGAAAGGGATACCACGGGTCATACAGCACGGCGCAGGAGCAGAAACGGGATGGGAACTGCCCTGGAGTAGGCCGCTGGTTCAGAAAAGGAGGTTTCACGCATACTGGAATCGTCATCATATCCATATCCATCTTCATCTTCATCTTCATCTTCATCTTCATCTTCATCTTCATCTTCATCATTTGGAATAAAAAAGGCCACATCATTCATTAAGTGATACCTTCCATCTCTCAACCCATCTCCACGTGTACGTGACATGGATAAGCTACCTCAATCCCCCAAATGAGTCTAAGCTGTCGACTGCAACGACATGGCCCGCAAACGAATGGCTGAACAAAACGGTTGGAAGTGTCTGCGCCCTCGCGAATAAACCAATCTCAATAACCCGACATTCCTTATATGCTGAAACGAAGCCGCGTCCCAACGCCGAAACGAAATGCTCCATTACATCAAAATACAGCACGAGTTCTGCTTCTTGGCTTGCTCTGCGGGCGGAGTTAGGAGTTAGTTCGGGGGTTCCCCACCACATGTTTCGGCAAGGGGCGTACGTACGGTAGAACATCTTGCTCTGGTTGCTCAGGCCGTCGCTCTTGGCCACCAAGTCGTCAATCTTCTCGCCACGCTGCAGCACGCTCTCGATGGTCTTGTGGAGGACAATCTTGGTCTCGTCGAGCTCCTTCTGGATCTTGAGGATGCTGTCGGCCTGCGCAGGGTCCTGGTACTTGGTGAGGTATTCCCTGAGCTGAGGCATCACGATGACGGGCGTGCCGGTTGCCCACGAGGAGCGCGGGTTGCTGGCAAGGAACTCGTCGACGATCTTGCTGAGGAGCTGGTGAGCAACGAGCGCCGGGTACTGGTGGTCCGACATTATGATGCCGCAGACGCCCTCGGTGCGGCCGTAGGCATGGAACGTGTAGTCTGGGAGAGTTTGGTGTGAGCTTCCGGACGCGCTACATCGACAGCGAGGATGGGGGGAACGGCGCAGTACCTTGTTCCTCGACGTCCTGTCGCTGGCCGGGACGGGTGCGCTCGGCAACCGTCTTGGCGAAGAGGGTCATGAACTCGCCATAGCTAGAGCGGCAAAGGTCGCCCTGGTCAGCAACGGCGGTTAAGGGACGAGATTAGGGGAAAGGCGGACTTGTTGCGGGTGAATCGCGAGTATGAGCTCAGCTCCTTCTCGGCGCAAATCTCGTGGGCGGGCTTGGCCTCGTTGCGAATGATCTAATCCAGCAAGAAAGAGTCTTTAGCCAAAGCGTCGGGGTCAGGTCGGTGAGGGGCACGGGGGAGGCGCATACACCGATGTAGTGCAGCTTCATGGTGGCGGCGAAATCGAAGGCAACGTCGAAGCGGTTGTGCGAGCTGTTGTCGAGGGCGGTGACGGGGAGGGCGAAAGCGCAGGTTTGAGGGTGAGGTTGCAGGTGGAAGTTCGGGATGTTGGCGGATTGGAGGATTTGAGTCTGGCCTCGGGGAGAGATGCTTCCTTGGTCCCCGGGCCTGTCGTCATGTACGAGGTACCTTATCCGAGTCCGCGGCCGTCACATGTTCCGCTTTGACAGGGGAGGTAAGTAGCGATTAGGCTCCCGAATTCCAGCCCGGCCCAGGCTGCAAGGTAGAACTTCAGGCCTATTATAGAGCGCTAAGCCTTCCACAGCGGACCAGACGCCCCCGGGCCAGTTGCTTGGCTGCTGAAGGTCACTCGGTGTGGCCTGGGCGGCTTGCTGTGGCGGGGCTCGTGGTGGGGTACACTGATTCCATTTTCAAATGGAACACCTGCGACGGCGGTGTATGACTCTACAGCGAGTGGTAGGCTCTATCTGGGACTATAGAATCAGCGTGGGCACAACCACGGACACACAAACAACTCTTCGAGGCCTCAAGTCTCTCGCCCTGTCCACGCTACCGGACCTCATCGGACATTCAAGGAGAGAAGCTGTACTATTCCAAACATACACACGCCATGGCTTCGAGCGGGCTTAGTGCCGCAGAGGCCGAATGGAGGGAACAATTCGCCGCGATGCAAGCTGCCATTGCCGAACTCAAGATCCCTCAGGACACAAACATTGAGAGCGACCTCGACGACGATGACTTTGAAGGCTATTCGTCTAGCAATAGTGGCCAGGATGTCTGGCAATTCATCTCGGATGACGATCAGGACGACTTCAGCAGCGACTTTGCTGAACGGGAGACTGCTGGTGGCCCGCCTGCCGACTACGGCGCCGAATGGTTCACCACCAAATGCTCGGCCATCGCAGCCAAGAGTGGCCTTTCGCCCGATGTATTTGAGACTGAGGTCATAAGCGTCCTCAGCTCCAGCCAATCCGAAGACGAACTACAGGCAAACCTGGCTGACCTAGTTGGCTTTGACGACTTCGACTTTATCATCGAGGTCCTAGGTCACAAAGACCAAATCGTCGCCGCAGTCGCCGCTAACAATCAACCAGCCCAGCAGGGCTCGTCTGCGCCTCGTCTCTTGACGAGGGCTCAGAGAGAGGAGGCTCTGCGCCGCCAGGACCTGGAGCACAAGTCTGCCAACCTGGCCGCTGCCTCGGCTCGTGAACCTCAGTATCCTCACGTCTACAAGTCGTTCAGCGCCGGAAATACCCTCAGCCACACCGGGAAAAAGTATGGTCTTCCAGTCGGAAGCGAGCGAAAGGTGTTTGAGAAGTATGAAGAGTACTCGATTCCAGCTGGAAAGAAGGGAACTCTGGGCCCCGGTCAGAGGCTCATCAAGATTTCCGAACTCGACGGGATCTGCCGCACCACATTCAAGGGCTATAAGACTCTGAACCACATGCAGAGTCTTGTATATCCCGTTGCGCATAGGACCAGTGAGAACATGCTCATCTGCGCACCCACTGGTGCTGTAAGTCTTCTACGCCTCTGACATGTAGTCGTCGACGCTAAAGTCTTACAGGGTAAAACGGATGCAGCTATGCTCACGATCCTTCACACTATCGGGCAGAATGTGACTCCCAACCCGTTTGAGGATCTCACCGCTACTGAATTCGCCGTTAATGTCGACGACTTCAAAATTGTCTATGTCGCCCCCATGAAAGCCCTCGCTGCTGAGATAACGGAAAAACTGGGCAAGCGCCTTGCTTGGCTTGGTATCAAGTGCCGAGAGTACACTGGAGACATGCAGCTTACCAAGTCTGAGATTGTCCAGACCCAAATCATTGTTACCACTCCTGAAAAGTGGGATGTCGTTACTCGAAAGGGCACTGGCGACACTGAACTCGTCCAGAAAGTCCGTCTTCTCATCATCGATGAGGTTCACATGCTTCACGACGAGCGAGGTGCCGTCCTGGAGTCCCTTGTGGCTCGAACTGAGAGACAGGTCGAGAGCACGCAGTCATTGATTCGGATTGTTGGTCTGAGTGCCACACTTCCCAATTATATCGATGTTGCAGACTTTCTCAAGGTCAACAAGAATGCTGGCATGTTTTACTTTGATGCATCGTTCCGCCCTGTTCCCCTCGAGCAGCATTTCATTGGCGTCAAGGGCAAGGCTGGATCCAAGCAATCTAGGGAAAACATTGACAACGTCGCGTTTGACAAAGTCAAGGAAATGCTGGAGCGTGATCATCAGGTCATGGTCTTTGTCCATTCTCGACGCGATACAATGTTGACCGCTCGAATGCTTCACCAGAAGGCTACAGAAGAATTCTGTGTGGACCTGTTTGACCCGTCATTCCATCCCAGGTATGAGCAGGCTTGCCGAGACATTAGGACCTCGAGATCGAAAGATATTCGTGAGTTGTTGTCAAAAGGAATTGGAATTCACCACGCCGGCATGGCCAGAGCAGACAGGAACTTGATGGAAAGGCTCTTCGGGGAGGGCGTTCTCAAGGTGCTCTGCTGTACCGCTACCCTGGCTTGGGGTGTCAATTTGCCCGCTGCTGCGGTAGTCATCAAGGGCACTCAAGTCTACAGTGCCCAGGAGGGCAAATTTGTGGACTTGGGCATCCTGGATGTGCTTCAGATCTTCGGTCGTGCTGGTCGTCCCCAGTTCGAAGACACTGGCATCGGCATGATCTGCACTACCCACGATAAGCTCACGCACTATTTGACCGCAGTGACGGAACAGCAGCCTATCGAATCCAGGTTCTCGGCCAAGTTGGTTGACAACCTCAACGCTGAGATATCCCTGGGAACCGTCACGTCCATCCCTGACGCAGTGCAGTGGATTGGGTACTCTTACCTGTTTGTTCGTATGCAACGAAGTCCCATGACCTATGGGATTGAGTGGTCAGAGATCCGAGACGACCCGACGTTGGTTCAGAGACGTCGCCAGCTAGCTATCCAAGCTGCCAGAACTCTGCAGAAGTGCCAAATGATCATCTTCAACGAGACGACCGAGGAGTTGCGCAGCAAGGACATTGGTCGAATCGCCAGCCAATTCTATATCCTTCATACCAGCATCCAAGTCTTCAACACCATGATGCAGCCGCAGGCAACTGAGGCTGATATCCTGAAGATGATCAGTATGAGTGGAGAATTCGATAATGTCCAGTCTAGGGATAGTGAAGAGAAGGAATTAACCCACCTCAGGAGGGAAGTCATTCCCTGCGATGTCCACGGGGGCATTGACACGCCACAGGCCAAGACGAACATCTTGCTTCAGTCTTACATCTCAAGGGCACAGCCTGAGGACTTTGCTCTATCAAACGACATGAACTACGTTGCGCAGCAGTCTGGAAGAATCTGCCGAGCGCTGTTCATGCTTGCTCTGAATCGACGGTGGGGTCATCAATGCTTGGTGCTCCTCACCCTGGCCAAGTCGATCGAGAAGCGCATCTGGCCGTACCAGCATCCCCTTACCCAGTTTGATCTCACAAGGCCTGTCCTCAATCAGCTTGAAGCTAAGGAAAACTTGACGATCGAGGTCATGAAGGAAATGGACTCTGCAGAAATCGGGGCCTTGGTCCACAACCAGAGCGCGGGCAAGAACATTGCGAGGATACTCAACAACTTTCCCACCGTCCACGTCGAAGCTGAAATTGCTCCCCTCAACAGAGATGTCTTGCGGATCAAGCTCTACGTAATCCCCGACTTCCGATGGCATGATCATGTCCACGGAACCTCCGAGTCGTACTACATCTGGGTTGAGAACTCCGAAACGTCACAAATCTACCACCATGAGTTCTTCATTCTCAACAGGAGAAAGTTGAACGACGACCACGAGCTCAACTTCACTATCCCTCTCGCCGATCCCTTGCCAAAGCAAATCTACGTCCGGTGTGTCTCCGATCGATGGCTGGGAGCAGAGACTGTGACTCCGGTTTCCTTCCAGCATCTCATCCGTCCAGACACGGAGAGTGTCTACACCGAGTTGCTGAACTTGCAGCCGCTACCAATCTCTGCGCTCAACAACCCTGGGCTGGAGGAGATTTACGCGCAGCGCTTCCAGTACTTCAACCCGATGCAGACCCAGATCTTCCATACGCTCTACCACACCCCTGCCAACGTCCTCCTGGGCTCTCCCACGGGAAGTGGCAAGACTGTAGCCGCAGAGCTTGCCATGTGGTGGGCGTTCCGCGAGAGACCCAAGTCAAAGGTGGTCTACATTGCGCCTATGAAGGCGCTTGTTCGCGAAAGGGTCAAGGATTGGGGAGCTCGACTGGCACGCCCTCTGGGACTCAAGCTGGTGGAGCTGACCGGTGACAACACCCCTGATACCCGGACGATCCAAGATGCCGACGTTATCATCACCACCCCTGAAAAGTGGGATGGTATCTCGCGTTCGTGGCAGACGAGAGGATACGTTCGACAGGTCAGCTTGGTCATCATCGACGAAATCCACCTCCTAGCTGGAGACCGAGGTCCTATTCTCGAAATCATTGTGTCACGTAAGTCCACTCCTGCTTGCCTTGAATACACGCACTAAGACATCTCAGGTATGAACTACATCGCATCCTCGACCAAGAATGCCGTTCGCCTATTGGGCATGTCGACGGCCTGCGCAAATGCCACGGATCTTGGCAACTGGCTCGGCGTCAAGGAGGGACTATTCAACTTCAAGCACTCGGTCCGCCCAGTCCCGTTGGAGCTCTTCATCGACGGGTTCCCTGAGGTACGGGGTTTCTGTCCCCTGATGCAGTCCATGAACAGACCGACTTTCCTGGCTGTCAAGAACCACAGCCCCGAAAAGCCCGTCATCGTTTTCGTGCCCTCTCGGCGACAGACGCGCCTCACTGCCAAGGACCTCATCAACTTCTGCGGCATGGAGGATAATCCTCGCCGATTCTTGCACATGGACGAGGACGACCTCCAGCTCAACCTTTCCCGGGTCAAGGACGATGCGCTCAAGGAGGCCATCAACTTTGGCATCGGGCTGCACCATGCAGGTCTCGTCGAGTCGGATCGTCAACTAGCCGAAGAACTCTTCTTGAACAACAAGATCCAGATCCTCGTCGCCACCAGCACCCTCGCGTGGGGCGTCAACCTTCCAGCGCACCTGGTCGTCGTCAAGGGCACCCAGTACTACGACGCCAAGATCGAAGCCTACAAGGACATGGACTTGACGGACGTGCTGCAAATGCTCGGACGAGCAGGCCGCCCGCAGTTCGACAACTCGGGAGTGGCCCGCATCTTCACTCAGGACTCCAAGAAGGACTTTTACAAGCACTTCCTCCACACGGGCTTCCCCGTCGAATCTTCCCTGCACACCGTCCTCGACAACCATCTTGCCGCCGAGGTGTCCGCCGAGACCATCATCACCAAGCAGGATGCCCTGGACTACCTGACGTGGACCTTCTTCTTCAGAAGACTCCACAAGAACCCGTCGTACTACGGGCTGGAGATCTCCGCCGAGGAGCACAACAGCATCGCGGCGCAGCAGGTCGCCAACGAGTTCATGGTGGAGATGGTCAACAAGTCGCTCGACGAGCTCGCCGCGTCCAAGTGTGTCGAGGTGTTCCCCAACGGCGACGTGGACTCGACCCCGATGGGCAAGATCATGAGCTACTACTACCTCTCCCACAAGACCATCCGGCACCTGGTCCGCTGCGCCAAGCCGCAGGGCACGTTCCTCGACGCGCTGTCGTGGATGTCCCGCGCGACCGAGTACGACGAGCTCCCCGTCCGCCACAACGAGGACCTCGTCAACGACGCGCTCTCCAAAAACCTGCCCTTCCCCGGCCACTCGTTCGGCCTGCCCATGTGGGATCCCCACGTCAAGGCCTTCCTGCTCCTCCAGGCGCACATGTCCCGCATCGAGCTCCCCATCACCGACTACGTGGGCGACCAGACCAGCGTGCTGGACCAGGCCATCCGCATCATCCAGGCGTCCATCGACGTCCTCACCGAGATGGGCTACCTCTCCAGCTGCCTCCAGATGATCACCCTGCTGCAGTGCATCAAGTGCGCCCGCTGGCTGACCGACCCTCCTATGTCCATCCTCCCCAGCATCGACGCGGACTCCAAGGACAAGACCGCCCTGGCCAAGGTCAGCGCCCTCAACCACGCCCAGGCCGGCCAGCTCGTCAAGAAGCTCGGCGTCCCGGTCAGCCAGGTCGGTCGCTTCTCCCGCGCCGTGGCCACTCTGCCCAACCTGGCCGTCTCCATCGACGAAGCTACAGCGCTGTCCGTCAAGGTCGGCCTCAAGCGTCTCAACCCGCTGGTCGAGCGCGACGCCCGCATCTATGCGCCCAAGTTCCCCAAGCCGCAGACCGAGAGCTGGTTCATTGTCGTCGCCGACATCGCCCACGACGAGGTCATCGCCGTCAAGCGCGTCGGCTGGTCGGCCGCGCCAGGCCGCAAGCTCGAGCCTGGAAACCGCCCGTCGGCCAGGACGACCATCAAGCTCCCCGAGGCCAAGTCTGGGCAGGCCCGCAAGCTCGACGTCCTCGTCGTCAGCGACGGCTACTTGGGGCTTGAGTACCGGGTTCTAGGTGTGGACATTCCCGCGCCGCCGACGGTGGACGACGACGTGGCCTCGAAGAAGACGGCGGCCTCTGGGTCGCAGTGAATTTAGTCTATGGACAAGCTGCAGTACGAGTCTCTGCAGGTAGAAACCTCCGATGCTTTCCCGCGGTACCCAATTCCTCAAACAGGGGACAAGAAAAGTGCGTGGAAACATGGTAGACATATGCAGTTGCTGGACGGAACAAAGAGTAGGAAAGAAATCGAAAAACATCTCGTGAGAGAAAGGCGCTCGCATCAAAAACCGTATTATATCCCCAGAGAAATGCCGCGATGGACGACCGCCCCCCCTTTCATGACCGTAGCCGAACCGATATCCATGAAACTCCAAGTGACATAAAGAACCCTGATGCGTCGTGAGACAGAACACGTAAAAGGAAGATGCAGAGCAGCCCAGGCGATGAAGAACAAAAAAAGGAGAATGCCGGACCCCAAGCTGAGGACGAAAGGAGAAGATGCCAAAGACAGAAAAGCGAAAAAGCAAAAGGCCAGAAAACTAAAGCAAAGCCGCCCGGGTATCACACTCAAAATGCACAAAAACACATGTCCTGTCATCTCCTGACTCCATGCAGATGCCATGCCTCTGATGCTCAGTTTCGAGGGTCCGTCGTAAAGCCCTGAGTCGTACGTAGACCGATGTCTCTCCGTCGTGTAGTTCCAACCTCCTCTCGCATGTTATTAAAGCCATCTTAGCAGCACTTCCGCCGCTCTTTGAGGTGCTGTTCCTGCTGCGCCGAAATCTGACTGCCGGCCTGATCGACGGTAACAGCGGGAGAGAAGGCCGGGGAAAAGAGCCAGCTACGACGGTCGCGACCAACGCGGAAGCTGCTCCGGGGGTTCGCGCCATCAAAGTAGCCACCATCCATGCCGGTCTCGTAGCCCGGGGTGCCGGGGACGGCGGTAGCCATAAGCAGGGCCTGCTGCATCTTGCGGTTCTGTTCCACGAGCTTGCGGGTGACGACGCGGAAGACCTCCTCGACGCCCTCGCCGCTCTCGGCGCTGATCTCGTGGCAGGCGTCCCAGCCTACCTCCTGGGCCCAGAAGCCGGAGCTGCGCTTGGAGCTAGGGCTGCGGGGTTCGACAACGGAGATGCCGGCGGTGCTGTAGAACGGCAAGCTGGACATGGGCGTGGGAGCGGTGAGGGGGGTGGCGGTGGGTGGCGGCGTGCTGCCGAGGCCGGGAGCGAGGTTCTCGGCGACGTAGGCGATGCATCGTTCGAAGGGGACCTGGCGGGCGGAGGGATCGCGGGCGACGATGTCGGCCTTAGTGCCAACGACGTGCAGGACGACGTCATGGGGCAGGTTTCGGCGGAGCTCGGACAGCCAGACGCCCATGTCGACGAAGGACTGGGCGTCGGTGATGCTGTAGCAGAGGATGCAAGCGTTGGCGCCGCGGTAGTAGAGGCGGGAGATGGAGCGGAATCGTTCCTGGCCAGCTGTGTTTTTCGCACGAGGTTAGCATCGCGGGCACATGCGCTTGCAGGTCAGTCGAGAGACGGCGTGGGGGAGAGCGACGAACCTGTGTCCCATATTTGGAGACGGACGACGGTGTCCGAGTCGGAATCGACGACGCGCTTGGTGAGGAAGCTAGCACCGACAGTTGACGTTATCTCGGCCGGGTTGAAGGCGCCCTTGCAATAGCGCATGACGAGCGACGTCTTGCCCACGCCCTGGGCGCCGAGAACGACGATCTTGGCTTCAAGCGAGGACATGACGGGCCGCTGATGCGCCTCGACGTCGCGGGTGGGAGGGAAGAAACAGAGAGAGAAGACCAGAAGGAGAAAGGAGAAAAGAAGAAGAAAAGAAGTCGACGACGACGACGACGACGACGACAGTAGATGAAAGAAAACAGAAGGAGCTCAAGATAAAAACACGGGCAAGAAAAAAGAAAGAAAGGAGGGCCTTCGTCGAGGTGGAAGGGTGGGAACGGGCTGGCAGATGAGGCTTCCGAGTCGGGATGGAGTCGGGAGAAGGAGGGGTTCAGGGCCGGGGCCAGGGTTGTTTGGTGTTCCCTTGTAATTACTGTTCACTGAGCCCACTGCAGCTGTAGGGCTTCAGGATGTCACGCTTCCCAGGCTTCAAATGGCCAGCTGAAATGGCCAGTTGGAATGGAGGATCCAGGGAGAGAGGGAGAGAGGGAGAGAGAGAGAAGGAGAGCTTAAGCTCGAAGCAAGTCGGGAGGCTTGTGTTTATCGCATCCACATAGCTCAGGGAGAAGGGAGAACGGGGCCACGGCAACGGTAACGGCAGCGGGTTGGGCAGCAAAGTGACGAGAGACGGGAGACGGGATGGCCGATCACAGACGGTGATGGTGGTGAGGCTGAAGCTGGCAACGAGACATGCTCACGATGGGGTTTGCCTCGATAGATGTTCCAGCGCCGGCGCCTCTTGGAGCAGTCGGTCGGTGCAAGCGGGTGCACAAGGGGTTCTGGAACGAAGAAGAGGAAGAATAGAAGCCTGCAAGCCGTGGATGACGAGGGTGTAGGTGATCTCGTTGTTGTTTTCCGGGAGGGACCCTGGCAAATGCACAACAAGTTGGGGGTGAGCCGAGATGAAATGGAGGTTAGCCTATGCCTCCACTGGAGTGATGGAGGATAGGTACCCACCTACCTAGGTAAGGAGCAGCCCGATAAGAAGAGGCTCCCGCGCAGTGGGCAGAGAGGCAAAGTGCAGCCCTAAGAACCCCCCGCCGCTTATTCACCAGCGGCCGGGTAAGTTAACTCCAGTGGACTCCGACTCCCCGAGGACCCGATTGCGGTTCCAGCGGGCCGTCCACTCACAGCCCAACCCATGTACATAGTAGTTCTTACAGTGACAAAACGACGTCATCCACCCCCCGCATTGATAGTCTATTACCCCCGGCCTCCTAGCACGCCACCTAATTAATGTCGGGGGGGGCATGACCTCCGAAGTCTTGACTGGCATCCAACTCCAAGCCAGAGGACCTTGATTTGTAAAGCACCTACATACATCACTCACACACAATCACACCGCTTCGTTAGGTTGTCATTCCAAGCGAGGCTTCGCCCTCGGTTTGTGTGGTGTTGGTGCTTAGTTGCTAGTAGATATCTGCATCGCAGCCGGATGGGCGTGATGCGATGCAAGATGCGGCAAAGAAAGGACTCGCTCCCGCGTCATAGGTCGCAAGAGCAGTTCCACAGCATTGCGCTTTGGATGCGCGGACGCAATGCAAGATGCGAGGCATGATGGCAGTTGGTGTCCCCGGATTGACTGCCAACTGGTGGACGTTATGCACACACAGCCAACTGCGGCAACCCGCCTTGGTCGAGAGATTCTAGATCCGGACTCGCATGCCTCGCACAGGACCACATCCTGGACGGATATGCATGCACGTCCTTTGCATGTTTGTGGGCTTCATGCTGCGTCCCCGACCTGTCATGATGTAGTCCGCTCGGCACTTGAACTTGGTCGAACCGCAGCGGCTCGAGGCAACCAACCCAACACGGTCACAATCGATGCCCTGCTTTGCAAACATCCCGGTCTGCTCGTGCCAGGGTACACAGTCTCCCTGTTGAAGTTCACTCTCGCTGGCTGACTATCTGAATCCCGTCTGCCGGGGAATGCAGTGCCTGGGTATGCACGGCCAGTCAAGTCATCCAGCCAGTCATCGGTCATTCATCGAGTCACTCGGCATGTCTTAGCACAACACGAGCTGAAAGCCGCCGAGACAGCGTCGCACAGGCCGCCAAGGCGCAACGGTTCATATCTTCCGGTTGGACCACTACGCACCGGCTGCAATTCTAGCAGGAATACAAAGAAAGCAAGTAAGCGGGCTTACTTGCAGTAGATGATGCAGCCATGTACTATACAGGCTGAACCGGGAGTCCATAAAGTACCCGCCAACAACACTGCCAAAAAAAGAAGGTAACAATATCGCCGCGAGATTCAAAAAATAAACTGGATGGCAACTTGGGCAATTTTTGCTCCCGGCAGGGCTTGAACCTGCGACCTTCGCATCACCAACACTTGCAAGTTGCAGTATTAGTACGAAGCTCTAACCAACTGAGCTACGGAAGCCGTCCAGTATCATGAGCAGATGGCCCACTCCTGGATGTTGCGGACTAGCACAATCGGACGCTAAGATCATCTTGAACATGAACATGACAGTGGCTGAGTTGGTAAAGACGGATTAGTCTTCTTGAATTATCCCACATCTTATAGCATGGATGCCATTTTCTCTGGCCATTAATGATCCTTTTATCTTCGTTCCGGAGTGCTTCTGTTGATATCCTCAGCAGTATAGACCACCTAAGAAAGATACCACACGCAAGTAAACCAACTAGCCTCGACTTGTATATGCATGAGAAACTGTTTGAGCCTCATTTCATTTTGTGGCTGCGGCTGGCGAGAGGAAGATGCTTCTCGTTCCCTGTTGCTACACAATCCAAAGCGCCACTTAAAACACCAGATAAAGACAAGATGACATCCATACGCCTGCATGCTTATTTCCTAACAACAAAGCTCTTTTGCGACATATTCATAGTGCAGCAAACCCAGAGCCGTTGTACCCATGCTTATTTTAATATATCTCGCATCCTTATCTCCCTACCGAGACGCTCACACGACGATCTGCTGCATCCTTTTTACAACGTTGAACCAATTCGGCGCCGGTTGCGTCATAGCGCCTCGTGCAAGGTCGCCAGACGCGCGCTTCCAAGGCACAGGCATCCAACTTCCACTGAACTCCTACCGCGCGCTCTCCAACTTCTCTCCAGCGACTCGCCAGCCCGTTTCTTTAGCAAAACACCCTCGCCCGCGCTGTCGGACAGTCCATGTGGTCGAGTTCTCGCGTCAAGCTACTACGCGCCTTGGGAAGACCAACCCCGAACTACCGCACGATGCCTGGCGGGTTCCCCGACGAGGAGGGCGGCTCGGGCGAGTCCGACTCGCTCCTGGGCAGGGGCCACCGGAAGGTGAAGCGGTTCTGGGATGGCTTCGTCGACTTTGCCTTCCAGGGGAACATCCTCCAGATTGCCTTTGGGCTCATGTAAGTCCTGATGCGGTACGATGCCTCGGGAGTCGGGGCTGACGTCGCGGGCAGTCTCGCCGCCGCCTTCACCGACTTGGTCAAGTCGTTTGTCAGCGACATTCTCATGCCGCCCGTGTCCATCATTCTGCCTCTCAACAAGAACATGGAGGAGAAGTTTGCGGTGCTGAAGCGCGGACCCAACTTCAACGCCTCTTCCGGATACAACACGCTTCATCAGGCGCAGGACGACGGCGCCGTTGTCATGGCCTACGGGTGAGTGCCCAAGCCATGGTCCAAGTTTGACTTTCAGCACATTGACAGGGACAGATCGTTCATCAGCCACGTGATATCCTTCGCCATGCTTGGATTCTCGCTCTACGGGCTGGCGCACTTTTACACCATGGTGTCGCATGAACCGATCATCAAGCACACAAAGAAGTGCAAGTACTGCAGACAGAGGATCAACGAGAAGGTAACCAACATGGAAAACATCCGGTCTCGATACACGTGCCATGGGCTAACACGGACAGGCTGCGCGCTGCATCCAGTGCACAAGCTGGCTGGACGGCAGAGAGGACGCCGTCCAGTCGTAGAGCAGGGAGTTTTGTTCGATATCCGGGCCTGTTCAACAAGATTGCTGGGGCAACGCTACGTATCGAGCTGGACTCGGATGAGATACGAACCACGGGACTGGCTGGTGATCATTTAAGAACACACGAGGAAGTGGCCTGATTTGTTATCAATTTCTACGCTGATAGCCCTTTCATTACTGCTAGGTATCCATTCAGCCGTGTAAGGTGTTGTAATCATGTTGCGGTCTCAGCTAATGGGCTGCTCACTTCAGGTGAAACGGGCCTTGAAAGTCCTCATGCATGCAATAAGAATGTGATAGACAAGATTAACCACGATCACTCCCAAGATGGGATGCATGCTCGGATCGATGTGGCACATGAAGACGTGTTCATGGCCGCCTATGTGGTACAGATGGAGGAAAGCAACGCATGACTGAAATTACGGGGTTATCGACGCACTCTTTGAATTCATTCAAGGTCGACGCATCAGTCAAGCCTGTTCCCTTGGTCACTGGTACCCTTCGGGGTCACATCTGACGAAGGCAATCACGTAGCCCGGAATCATCTATTAGTCGCTATTGCGCCGTGTATGTGCGAGTCATCCGTTTAATAACAGTCCAATCTCAACCTAGATCTCACAACAGCATGGCGCCACCGGCCAAGACAGCGACACCGGCCAAGACGGCGTTTTGCGTAACCATGGCGCCGGCACCGTTGCCGGTAGCGGTGGGGGTGGACGCAGCGTCGCCAGAGCTGGAGGCGGCAGACTCGGAACCGGAGCCGGTGGCGGTGGTGTCGGTGGCGGCCGAGGTGGAGGCGGGCGCAGCGGCGGTGGTCTCGGTCTCGGTGCCGGAGGCAGCCGAGGTGATGTCGCCGCTGAGCTTGTTGGCGCCGGCGGTGACGGTGACGGCGATCAGCAGGTCGAGGTAGCCAGAGGTGGAAGTCGACGTGGAAGAGTCGATGGTCGTGCCATCGGCCTCCTGCGAGACGCTGACGATGCAGGTGGCGAGGTCCTTATTGGGCTGGAACTTACACGCAATGTCCTCGGTGCTACAACGAGTGTTTCTGTCAGCACTTGCTATGACATATCATATATGCCCGTTGCCACGCGCAGTGCTTGAAGAGAAGGCCACATACTAGGAACCGTAGTCACTGCCACCGTCGAAGGAGGCAGTGTACGAGAAGGTGCTGGAGCCGTAGACGAGGGTCTGGGTATCGGTCAAGCCACACTCGGTGTCGTCGGAGCCGCTCGGGCAGTTGATGGCAAAGGTGGTCTTGTCGCCGTCGACGCCGACGATGGAGGCATCGAGGGCCTGCTTGTCGAACATGGGCAGGAAGACGCTGACGGTGGTGGACTGGGCGGCGGCGGCGGCTGCGGCGCCGAGGGCGAGAAGAGCAAGAGAACGGGCCATTTTTGGATCGTGAAGGAGTGGTTATAGGTGGGGAAATGAATGTGCTGGGTCGGCGAAGCGCGCGGGAGTTGCGTTGAGCAGAAACGAGTGACTGGCGATGTAGAAGCAACGGCGACAGAGAGGGAGGGAAGAGACGAGCGCGTTTGAAAGTGAGGGCTGGGGTTTCTACCTATTTGAAGGATTTCTCATCTCGTCCAAGACGCCACATTAGGCTACTCTGCTCTAACAACGACCATACTAGTGTGGGAGGCTTTTCCCTCCCCAGCACTTACACTCGGCGACTTCTTCTTTCGGCTTTAACAAGGAAATGGGTCATGGGTAGCGAGCGCCGAGAGGTGCCGCGAGAACCGGCCGATTGGACAGCGGAACCTCAAATCTCGTAGGGCAGCATCGCATCCCGTCAGGGGTAGGTGCCTAGATTGGATAGTTGGCGAGCTTTCGTTAGCGCCCGGCAGATTGATGCAGGACAAAGGAGGGTACATAGTCCAGGCGTGCATAGAGAGCTAGAGGCCTGAAGGTAAGCGTGTGATGGTGGGGGAGTTGTGGCCAACATGGACGCTGCGGATGCGGCATCTACAGGTGGGAACAAGGTGAGCCCACAATGGGCTTGATGATGGCGGCGGGTGTGGCGGCGGGTGTGGCTGCGGGAACATCTTCACGAACTGCCTTAGTCTGGTGTCAGTTGCTGGTCGGGAACGTCTGAACCAGGCGCCTCGTAGGCGCCAACGTACTTGCCAATCAACAGGGGCATTCGAAGAGATGTGAGAAGGCAGGGTTGTCATTAGATAGGCTCTTCCATGAAGGATTGAAGACTGTTACATAAGTAGTAAACGCACAGAGAGTACAGGGATGCGCAAGACGGATGTGGCGTGCCAAGGAATCATAGTAAATTAATCTGCGTATTCCGTCCAGTCGGTACAGTCGCTTTCAGTCCCTGATCCAGCTCAATCAGTGCTCACGGACCATCGACGATGGATACAAGCAAGGCTTCAATGATCTGGCGGCCTTGGGAGGGCTTGGCGGTGGACGCCTTTCTTTTCGGTCCCGTCTTGAGAAACGGCCGACGATGAACGGCCCAGACCTTGGCATTGCGTCGTCGACGGCCCCCTCCCGGAGAATCGTAATAAGCTCGTGCCTTCGCCCTCGCGTCTTTCTAGGCGTCTTTTATTTCCAGTTTGTCATCGGTCCTGTCCGTGTTCGTCGGGTCATAGCATCGTCCAGCATCGACTCCCGAGTCCTTCTCCGTTCCCGCCTCATCCCGGGTGGTGGTGCATGACGCTGACCGGACACCCGTATCAGAACCCGGACGAGCATCAAACCACTTACACCATCTTCTGCCTCGACGACAATCCACCCGCCTGCGGTATACCACTAGAATTCCCATTTAAACTGGTCCAAGGGCCTAGTGCGGTAGGATTTCACGGAACATACATGTCTACCCCTCGATGAGGGAACTTAGTGTGTTGCTTTCTACTGTGTTGTCACGCATTGCATCTTGCGTCTCGAGGCTCGTTGATTGGAACTTTGTTTTGATCAAGCTTTGTATCGTACCTTATTTACCCCTCTACCTTTTGCGCCCGATCTAACTTTTCCAAACCATACGAAATTTTCCCGGCCTATGACTCTTCTATAGATGCCTCGATGCCTCCTTAGCTGGCCATCCAGACCAGCTCCACGCAGCCTAGCAGCTCTTTAAGCCACGGGCCTGACCTTGTGTCATCCCGTATTGCCTCGAGGAATGTGCGCTCGTCTTCAAATTCGACTTTCTCCTTACTGGCAAGCTCGTCCAGCAGTATCTCCTCTTGCTTGATGAAGGCGATGTCTCTGGCGTGTGCGGCTCTGCTGTCGAGAAGCAGGCGGCAGCTGAAGAGGGCCAGATTTACCCTCTACATCTCGCTGAGGGTGCCTCAGCAGCTTGATTGGAAGCCACCAAGGTACAGCAATCCGGCTTCTTGAAGCTGCTGCTTGTAACCACACGCCTTTATCGCATCGAGATCGTGGTGGTATTTCTTTGTGTATGTGTTGTGGCTAGGGCTCTTATTTGCCTGGAAGGTACAGCGGGCATCGCAGGCATCGTGGTCATGTTGCTTTTCGGGTTTGTGTTGAAGATGGTGTTTTGAGATTGTGTTAAAGGAAGCTAACCTGGCTCGTCAGCTTGACGAGAGATGGCTAGGCTTTTATAGATATTCTGTTAGCTAGATAAGCTTTTAGAAGCTATCAAGGTTAGAGAGGGAGGTCTATTATAAAGTTATGCCTTAATGTTTAAGATTGATGCTTTACAAATTAGGTTACTTATTAAGTCAGGGAAGGCTTATTTGCACCCAAATAATAGACATCTACATGGTATATTTGAGCATTAAGTAGGGGTATCTGACCCTCAAGTTACAAGGCCGGCTACACCAACGGCCTACACGCAGGCCCGACGGAAGTGTCGTGGAAAACGACTTACTCCGGCACCGAGGTAGATTGGGGCGTGCTGACCATGGCCGCGGTGCCGGAGGACGACGGGCAGCAGCCGAGGACAAGGTACCAAGGTTGGCATCCAGATCGTTGCATCCTCGGGGGAAGGAGCTGCGACTTCCAATATGCTTCTGCTACTTAGGTACGATTCGAGTTCCAGCTTTCTTGGGTCTTGGATTCAGAGGGCATTGGTGTGGCGTTGTTGGCATGTGCACAGGTATGGGCGTGGGAATGGTGAGTAGCGAACGCGCAACGTCAAGGACAGAAGCATGAGACGGCTTCATTTGGAAGGGAGAAAAACTTACCTAACTGTTGCAATGACACGGCTTTCCGCCGTCATCCTTGAACGGGGTTCATTTCCACGTGTGGGAGGTACGGTTTGTCATTTGTGAACAGCTTGAGATGCTCCAGATAGACCGATGAGTTCCTGGATGTGTTCTTGTTAAGGCACAAGGTGAAACTTGAAGGAAATGTCGTCCAACGGGCTCATGGTGTTGGACACGGTCATGTGTGCCGCCTGCGTCATGGACTGTCCTTGTCAGCGAATGAGAAAAACGACAAGGTTGCATGCGCCTCTTCGCCCAATCTAGAACGTCTCCCTTGATTCATTGGCGGTGTGCACATCGATTGCAGACCCAACTGAGACGTGAGCGATGCAAGGTCCACAGGGTGTGCCGCCGTGTTGTACAAGTACGAGCGGTTGGAAGAAGCACGGAGAGCAGGGCGTAGGGGCAAACAGCGGGAGGCAATTGTTAGCAACGCGGAACACGAGTGATCAAATGAGTTTGGCTTCTCGGCTTGGATGGACAAGTAATAAGTCATGATGGGTGCGTGGGGGTGCGGCCAAGACAAATCTTGAGCTCTTGAGCTTTTCGACCCGCCGGGGTAGGGAGGCATGCGTCTATTAGCCAGCAGTAATTGGGTTTTATTCTCGGTTTCTTCTACCTGTTCTTTTTGTAAGCTTGGTTCTCTCTGCTTCGAGGGGCCTTGGTACCCAAGCGATAGCTGACGGCCAGGGCCCCTTCCCATCACGCCTTGCGCTTGGTCGGGTAAGCAAGCAACGAGCAACCCTAATTGCCAACTCTCACGGGGATTGCGATGACGAATTGGGGACTCTCAGATCTGCGAGAGAGTCTGGAACCAGTGTTCGTGCGTGAAGGACAGGGGCACAATCATCATTCCACGTTGTCTGAGTCAGCGGTGTAATCTACTTGTACTCTCGGAATCCCCAAAGTCCCAAGCCAAGAAAAGCCCACACTCCCAAAAAGGCGAAGGTTTCGAAAGGGGAAAACGCGGGAAAGGCTCACGGATAGATTAGGTAGGATCTTGGCCACGCCCCCTTTTTCCATTAGGCGCTCCTAAAGGATCAAATCAACCTGCGGCAAGGTTTCATGTTTCATCCTCTCTCGGCGTGCGGTGCGTTACCGTTACCAGGAAAGAAAGAAACACAACGGGAATTGCACGAGCGGCTGTCATCCAACCGCGCGTGACAGATGGAGGGAAACATGCCTACGCTTGACGGGTGGCTTCGTGATGGAGCCCGTTACATAGACCTAGATACAACTCCCTAGCCTAATAAATAGTAGTATGTACCCTACAATACGGAGACAGGCTGACAGATCCCGGCAGCCAGTGGAGATGGGGCGATCAAAGCGATGCAGCTCTGGCTTTACCGGGCGCAGCTTTTGCTCCAGCCCTAAAAATGTCCCATCCCATCTCCGTTCGGTGGGTCGACAACAAACAGCCTGATCTTGTCCAGTCGGTGTAGTCCCGAGCGGCTGATGATGAAGATGAAGATGATGATGATATGTGATGGTATGTAAATGGTACATAAACACCTGCTTCCTGTCATTTCTCGTTTGGCGCGCGGCCGAGACGAAACACTCGGGCGGTCGATCACAGACTTCGTCCATGTACAGTACCCAGTCCAGAAGGCCTCCGTTGGACGACAGGGCGCGGCACGGGGTTTCAGGGGTTGTGAGCGTGTCTGACATTTGTGGCACCAGGCGTGGATCATGGAGTCCAGCTCATGCAATGCGGGGAGGAGGAGCGGCTTGGCTTGTTCCTGGCCTGGCCGGGCGGGCGTTTGTTTGCCTTTTTGTTTTCATGGATTCATGGATTCATGGATTCATGGATTCATGGATTTCGACATGAGCGACTGTGAGGACAGGACGGTGATGCATTGTGCCGTGACTGATATTAATAGCCCGCCGTGCTGCCCTGTCGCTCGTTCGTCTCAGCCCCATCCAAAGAAAGCCAAGCCAGTGTCCCAAGCGTCTGTCTTGTCTCGTCGTGTTGGCTTGTTCTACAATTTCCCCTTCGCGAGCCAGTCCAGCCGCCTTCAGCCCGCTCACCTCGTATTCCCTTCCAAGGTCTTATCTACCAGGCGGATCCGGACCCCCGGACCCTCTTTGCTTCAACTTAACTTACCTTGACGCTTTTGCTTTTTCTTCTTTTTTCCCTACTTTTACCTTCGCTTCCGTCCAGCTTTTAGCCTGGATCTTGTTCCGGTTTCCATTGCTCTTATTTGTCCTGCCTGCCTGCTTTGGTAACAGCTTTCACTACCTTGGCTTTCGTCCTGCCTCATTCACTCA
This sequence comes from Corinectria fuckeliana, assembly GCA_019137255.1. Lineage (NCBI taxonomy): Eukaryota > Fungi > Ascomycota > Sordariomycetes > Hypocreales > Nectriaceae > Corinectria > Corinectria fuckeliana. The sequence continues at coordinate 226,100 of WPDH01000245.1, read as the reverse complement.
CTCGCTCACTCGCCCACTCACTCACTCTTTCATCGACGACCGACCCTCACTCTCGCTCATCAATTGTCCTGTCGGCGCATCTATTCCGGCTTATTCACTCACTGTACCGTACCTCGGACCTGCCCTCATTTCGATTTGGCCGTATCGCGCCCTCCGAGTCACAACGTCGCTGTGCGACAACGACTCCTCCACTCACACAGACACCTTCACCAACACATTGCCATCCCGTCCCATCGCACATCGTCAGCCACGATGAAGTGGCTACCCATTGTAGCCGCGGTCTCGGTTGCAGCCGCCAACAACGCTGTCAAGACATTCCCTGCAAGTCTGGATACTACCGATCCTAGTAAGTACCAAGTCGTCGTTGGTGTTGACTATGCTTACACACAGCCTGCAGAATCCATTCGAAATGTCGCTGCCAGCTTGGCGTTCGACACCATGTCCTACTACAAGGGCAACTACTCCGACTATCCCAAGGACCTCGGTGATCTTCAAGACCCGTACTACTGGTGGGTGGCGGGCGCGCTCTGGGGAGCCATGCTCGACTACTACCACTTCACAAACGACCCCACGTACAACGACGTGGTGATCCAGGCCCTCCTGGGCCCGACCAACCTCGGCAAGCACGAGGACTACATGCCCGAGGAGCACCGCGACGAGGAGGGCAACGACGACCTCTTCTTCTGGGGCTCCGCCGTCATCTCGGCCGCCGAGCGCAACTTCCCCCAGCCCAACAAGGACCTCCCGTCGTGGCTCCGCATCGGCGAGAACGTCTTCAACGAGCTCGTCGACCGCTGGAACACGACGCACTGCGGCGGCGGCCTCCTGTGGCAGATCTACCCCGAGAACCCCAACGGCATGAACTACAAGAACTCGGTCAGCAACGGCGGCTTCTTCCAGATCGCCGCCCGCCTGGCCCGCGCCACCGGCAACGACACCTACCTCGACTGGGCTGAGAAGATTTGGGACTGGTCCGACAGCGTCGGCTTCATCGACCCCAAGACGTGGCACGTCTACGACGGCGCCGACTCCAGCGACAACTGCGTCAAGACCAACAAGTACTCCTTCTCCTACACCAGCGGCATTTACCTGTACGGCGCCGCCGTCCTGGCCAACTACACCAAGAAGGCCGAGTGGACGACGCGCACCGAGGGCCTCTTCAAGGGCACCGACTGGTTCTTCTCGCCCTTCGACAACTCCACCAACATCATGTACGAGTCGGCCTGCGAAAAGGTCAATCGCTGCAACTGGGACATGTCCACCTTCAAGGGGTACCTGTCCCGCTTCCTGTACCAGTCCACCCAGCTCGTCGCCTCGCTCCGCGAACCCGTCGACGCCCTCATGCTCCCCACCGCCGAGGCCGCCGCCAAGTCGTGCACCGGCGGCAAGTACGGCCGCTCGTGCGGCATGCGCTGGTACGTCGGCGGCTACGACAACAACACCGGCCTCGGCCAGCAGATGTGCGCCCTCGAGGCCGTCCAGGGCCTGCTCATCGACAGCGCCCCCGCGCCGCTGCAGGGCGACGACATCAAGGTCATCCGCAACACCGACTGGAACCCCAAGGTCAAGGTCAAGAGCACGCCCACCGCCACCACCACGTCCCAGTCCGCGCCCACCGAGACCGAGGCCGAGGCCACGCCTACCGAAAGCGAAGACGCCGCCACCATGGCCCGGGGCAACTTGTTCACGGCTTTGCTGAGCGTCAGCGCCGTCCTGCTCGCCCTAGGACTGGCCTGAGAAAAAGAGGGGGAAGGAGAAGACAAACACGATGATACCCTCTCTTTATGTACTTTTATTTTCGTTTTGCTCTAGAGGTTGGCACATGCGGGCTGAGCTTGTGCCAGAGAGGCGTTTCGTTGGGGAATACATGCAGTTCCATACAACTGGATCCATACAAGGGAGCACGCGCACCGGAATACATGGACTTGGACCGTACCATGACCGTTTCTATAATTTACGAGATTATGTCTAGAGGAAACTAGATCTATGCTAGAACGCCGTTTTTTGTATCCCGTCTCTTCTGCTCTACCCCTCCTTTGTATTTGCCGTATTCTACGAGCCCCTCACCTCGTTGATTGTCGTCCGCAGCTCCTCCAAGAATCGCGACACCTCAGGCTCGGTGCCAATGGTGATGCGCAGACATCCTAGACAGCCGTGCTCCTTTCCTCTGAACCGAACGACAACGCCCTTGGTCTCGGCCAGCTTCTCGTACACGGCCAGCGCAGTCGTGTTGTCCGGGGCCCCCGCCGCATTGAGCATCTCGAAGAGCAGGAAGTTGCTCTCGGTGCCACCGCGTAGGCGGCCCACGCCCGGGATCTTGGGCAGCTCCGCGAGGATGCGGTCCCGCTGGCCGAGGATCTTGGCGCGGTTGCCGCGCATCACGGCCAAGCCCTTGTCGGAGACGGCGTGGGATGCGAGGGCGCTGGTCGGGCTGGAGATGTTGTAGGGGGCCTTGAGGCTGTTGAGGAGGGCGGCGATCGGGGGCGAGGTGAAGGCGGCGCCGAGGCGGATGCCCGCCATGCCGAAGGCCTTGGAGAGGGTCTGCATGACCACGAGGTTGGGGAACTCGGTGACCCACTCGGCGAGGGAGGCGCCCTCGAAGGCGAAGTCGACGTAGGCCTCGTCGAGAACGACAACGCCGTTCCACGAGGGGTGGTCGAGGATCTGCCGGACGTCGGCCTTGGCGAGGAGCGAGCCGGTGGGGTTTCCGGGCGAGCACAGGTACACGAGCTTGACGCCGTCCTCGTGGGCGAGCGCGTCGAGGATGGCGGGGACGTCGAGGGCGAAGGTCGGGGCCGGCAGCAGGGGCACCTTGACGATGGCCACGTCGTTGACCTGGGCGGACACGGCGTACATGCCGTAGGTGGGCGGGCAGGTGAGGATGCGGTCGCGGCCGGGGACGCAGAAGCAGCGCAGCAGGGCGTCGATGGCCTCGTCGCTGCCGACGCCAACGAAGAGGTGGTCGGGCGTGAGCGTCTTGGGCGTGTGGGCGTGCGTGTTGCGGAGCGCGCAGAGCTGCTGCTTCAGGGCGGCCTGGTGCGGGTCGGGGTAGCGGTGCAGGCCGAGGAGGTCAACGCCGACGTCAGCGCCAGCGCCGGAGCCGGTGCCGGTGCCGGTGCCAGCGACGTCGGGCGAGATGGACGGCCCGTAGGCGTTCTCGTTGGCGTCGAGGAGGATGTTGGTGCCGTCATCCTTGTAGTCGCTGCGGTGGTGGTTGATGGGTCAGCTGTGGTGGTTTTCTTTTTTGGCGCGGGGCAGAAGTTGTACAAGGCGGGGGAGGGGGAGGGGCAAGACTTGCTCTCTCGCGCAGCGGTAGGGCTGGAGGGCGAGGATATTGGGCCGGGCGCAGGCCTGGAGGTTGAAGGGGGCCATTTGAGGATTGATTGAATTGGCGATGGTAGTTTGCTCAGTCGGGTGAAAGCTGGCGCGTCGGGTGCCTCAACTTAAGCGTCCTGGATGCCCCGCCGACGCCGGAGGGGAGAGTCATCAGCTTTGGTGGGTCGCTGATACTGAGGGAGGGCAAATGCAATCAGGGGGGTGGAGTGGACTGGCTTCATGCGAATGACCGCATCGTCGTGGGTTCTTCAGTAATGCGTGTATCTACAAATCTGCCTGGACGTGGAAGTGCGTGATCGCACACTGTTGATTGATTGACTCACTGGCTTGCAATTGTGCCAGTTTGTAGTATCCGCGGTGGGGTTGAAGGAGGCGGATGACTACCCTGTACAAAGAGTAAAGGAAATACATTTGTTATGATAACCGTATCTGACGACGACAAAACGTCATGTCTATTGGTGAGGGAAGTTGACCGGCTATTGTGCTCTCTCCCTCTTTCTCTCTCTCTCTCTGCTTGATTTTACCTGGCGTAAATGTTTACTTGGGTTTTAAGCGGCGGGGCTGAGGGTTCGTTCGAGCACTTTATCATAGTTGGCGAATCTTGACAGGATAAGACACCGAGTACCAATGTTTGTCACGGAGGACGAAAATAACAGCTAATAGAAGTGAGCATAGTGTCACAGCACTGGAATACTTAGAAACAGCTATAGACTTTTCTCTTTAAGACAGCATTGATTGGGTTGTAGCTTACCTGTTGCACTAATAAAGTCAGAACTTCCTTATAAACGCAAAAACAAGACTATTAAACCAACCAATAGGATACGGTCGCGTGGCCCAATGGCAAGGCGTCTGACTACGAATCAGGAGATCGTGGGTTCGAGCCCCACCGTGACCTTTACTTTTGACCTTGCAGAGAGCGCTGGCACACTACATTTTTGCTGGTCATGATACTCCTGGTTCCCATCCCTACCCAACTATTCAATACGGTATTGAGATGCACTTCTCACTGAAGTCTTGTTTCCATTACATATAGTTGCTACGGGTTAGGTAGGTTATTTCCCAGAACTAGCCGTCACTACAGGATATAAATATTAATTAATTAACGCTTTTACGAAATGTGCATCCTGGAACTAATACGATTAGACATTAAGCCTATTGTAAGCATGTACAGTACTTCTCAGTTATGACAACTGTTATATGTACAGAGCATATATTGCTTTATTTTAATAAGAACATTAGCAGAAATTGCGTTGCTTCTAAGTAGGACTTTATTAGCTGGGCGACAGGCCTTAACATGCCAGTTGATGCTTTATGACAATAAGTCATAGTCCTTCCTTGTTGTTCTGTGTGAATTAATAACCACTAAGCGCAGTGGAATTTAAGACTCACTCACCAGCTGGTATTAGTAATCTACGTTATGTAGAGATGTTACCAGGGTCTTTCCAAAGTGACTTTCAAAGTCGAAGGGACTAACAACATACGTGGAAGAAGGATGTAAGTGAACGTACTTTGTAGTCCTGGGTTAACAGGCCTGGCATTAACGTCTGCTTCTCCTTCCCGCAAAAACCGAAAACAGCGATTCTATTTTCAGCATGAGTGGGGATGTGAAGCAACAGCGAGGATAACTGAGCCATCATTTAGGCGTCCTCGTGGGACGGAGACTGAGGGAATGGGAAGATGCCAGGAACAAACGCCCAACAAAAAGAAAGAGAGGTCACGGTGGGGCTCGAACCCACGATCTCCTGATTCGTAGTCAGACGCCTTGCCATTGGGCCACGCGACCGGGCTGATTTGTTGGAGATTTTTGCTCGATCTTGCATTCCATATTGTCGAGTCAGGCGCCCCAAGCAAAGCAAAAACGAAAGCTAGACAGAATGAGCAAACCCTGTTAGACAACTTTCTAAAGCAGTTTCACAGAGATTAACAGATTGCAAATTGCTGATTGGGCCACGGGACCATGCTGTTCCAAAGGACGAAGCAGCTCGGTGTTGCTCAAAGAGTGAATGGAGTTGTACTTGGAAGAAGCAAAAAGAGAAGGTCACGGTGGGGCCCGAACCTACGATCTCCTGATTCGTAGTCAGACGCCTTGCTTAAGGAACTGTTAGTTGACTGTTGGATAGTACTCGTGAATGATGATGATGCATACCCATTGGGCCACGCGACCGTGTTATTCCGACGAGTTGGACGATTCAACTTTGGGCTCCATATTGTGGGCTGGCTGTCGATGTGGAGATGTTGATGCCTGCGGGGTCTGACACGTGATCGGGCGCCCCAGAAAACACAGTACTGACCTGGATTGCTTGTCCACTCCGCCTTACACTGCAGCACTGCAACATCGAATGCAGGATTCACAATATCTCAAGACGTAGTTCTCAATCACGCTAACGTGGTTTCTATAAGAAGCCGACCGTCCCCACAGTTTCTCGCCTACTTGCTAATTAAGCAAGCGAAAGAAATTCCCAAAAGAAACCCCCAAACACTAACAACTCAATCCACCTAGATTAAGCACCCTAACCTCAACCTCAGAATGTGCACGAAAGTCATAGAGACGCATTATTGCGTCCATTGCAGGGATTTATTGGCAGTTGTGGAAGTCCTCGAGCCGTGCACGTCAGCAATCCAGTCGGGCACCGATTGCCCGGAACCCTTTCCCTTTTCACGCAGCATCATGAACTTGAGATGTCAGAAATGCGAGGACATCAGACGTTGGTCAACGCGCACCCAAGAGTAGGGTGAAGTGTAATATCTGGCCTTGAGACTATGAGGTCTTGAACTGCCTGCAGCATCTCTTGTCAATTTATGTTTTCTTTCGTCATCTATGTTATCGCTAGACTCTAGCCTTCCACCTCTGCGTGTTTCTTCACATGCTTCAAAACCCACTACGACTCCTGAATGTCTCGGGCCAGTTTGGCTCACCTCAGTGGACTATCGTGTTCTCATGTCTTCGTGAATTTTCTTCTTGTGCCTCCCACTATCCCTGTCCTGGTCTGAACTCAGCAGAGCAATTTAAACAAGTGAGGACTTCTCGAATCTTTGACGGCTCGTTCCTAATATCGCAACATCTGCCGCTGCCATCGACCGCCACACTATCTTTCTCAATGACCTCCAGCATCTTGCAGCTTGACCAGTCGTAGGGTTTCACAGGTTTGACTAGGTAGTCCCTTAAGAGTGCGCTGTAGACGTACAGCCGTATAGCTAAGACCCAGCTTAACGGCATACGAAGTGCCCTTGTGATAGCCTCGAGGATGTACGCCATGCCCAGCCGTGCCCCGGTCCCCTTCTCAAAGTTCCTCATCCTAACGACAAGAACCACACGGCTCTCGTAGCCACGGGGAAGCCGTTGTCCCGCCGAGTTCCCCTGTCAATCCTCTCGTGAGCTAAACAATTTCCGAGATAATAACATCCGTCAGACCAGAAATGCCAATAGCAAAGTCAATGGCCTCATCCATGGAATGCGGAGTGTGGGTAAAGAATTTTCTCGGGGTGTGGGAAGCCAACGACGAGCCTCTCTACTTCTCCATCATTGAGGTGAATCTGCGTTCGGACGCTTCTAACCATCAAGGAATCTTAAATATTGCTTCCTGAGCACCTAATCTCTGTGCTGGCGTGCCGGCGTCAGAATAAGTAGCAGGTGAGAGAACCATCAGGCTGTTGTGTGTATGTTGGTCGTGAAGCTTCTTAATATCCTCGGAGGATTGCACCATATGTCCTGTCACACCGCAGAAGATTGCAGCCAGAAGCGTGTTCTCTCCAGTGACATCGACCCAACACGTCGCAAGTTTTGTTATGTATGACCTCTCTATAAGCCTTTCTTGAGGAGCATTCTCATTCACGGGTTTGTCGGATTCGCGCACTTGCCGTATTCAGACGTATCAGTGTAAAATGTTGGATAATTCTAAAACTCCCATTATAGCGTTTCCAGAAGATTTCCTATACCCTTTTACTAAGTGCAAAGCAGGTTTCCCACTGAGTCTTGCCTCTTGTTCGACAAATTTGTTGAAACATTCTGGATGAGACTGTCCGTGAGGTGATCTTTCAGCAAGAAAATGTCGTTTGACAGGCAAATAGGCAACTTTCAGTATATTGGAGGATGTCAATGCGAGCTTTCTCTAGACTTGTCGTAATGCCTTTGGGAAGGCAGTTAAATAACTCCACCATCATCGAAGGGGTGCTACTAATATGTACTCGCTGTTTTCTCCCCGCTGAGCTTTTGCTTTGTTCGGTATGGTAGACTTGTTGAAGCGCCTCCACCGGGCGGCCTCACAGGCGACAGCGACAGCTCTCGGCAAGTGATGTCGACAAAAGTGAATCGTTACCAGGAGGACGGATAATTGTCTAATTTTGGAGCTGGCTTCTCAGCCACTTGCTATATATGAGGAAGCAATGTTTGGGATATTCAGACGGGACCTCTGGCGATTTGTTTCCGGGACCAACTATAGCCCAGCCAAGCCCTGATCAATTCCCCAACACATTTGCAGGCAGCATCATGCCAAATTCAGAGTCTTTTCACATTGTGTTATGGATGAGCGTTTATAAACTTGTTTGGCAAGACATAGCTGTACTGGTTAATCTCGCCTATTTCAGTAATATTTCTGAAAGAAAATGTTCGTACATTAAATATATCAGTTTCGCTGTTTAGTCAAATTATCATATTATTTACTCTGTTACGTGAGAGAGGTAACAGGGCCACCCAAACAAATACCCCAGCATTGCAAGATGTTAGGGTGCGATCAAATTCTCTTAATGTAACTGTCCAAACTCTCTAATACAGTATTAATAAACTAAGCAGGAGTAGTTTCGCTTTCAGAAGTAGCAGGTATCCAGCCTTCGTTCCGATGTCAGGAGGGAGAGTTACTCTAGTTGAACCCCCTTTCGACTTGACCTCTTCCAGGTGCATCCGCTTATACAGACAAGGGGAGGAAGCTAAAGGGCGAATGAGGGAAGGTTCCCTGTGAGTGTATCCTGACTAACGCGTTGCCACTCCGGATAGATGATATCTTAACTATACTGATTGCTGTACTGTGGGCTGTTACTTTTTACCTACCTTCTAACATCTAGAGGTGATTACGTATGCTCTCGGAGGCAAGTCTATCCAGAGCCAGATGTGATAACAGGTGTGATCTCGAGGGCGGGGTGGAATATGACTTGACTTGTGCACGATAATCCGCAAGGAAAACATCGCAGGACAGACAAATACTGTCCTGGTTCATTAGCTCTGGAGTTTATGGCTCTCCAACCGGCTATCGAGTTCAGCTTGGCCCAGGAATGCTCCCGAAGCACTAGTTCAAGTCCAACTCTCCTCCTCATTGGCCGTCAGTAGAAGACTGAAGGTCAAGGGACTTTAGCGGATCGATCGTCTCTTCTACGGCAGACCGTTCTTGTTTGACCATGCGATTTCGGCGTGTCCACTAGTAGGAATGATTGTTGTGTCCATTAGTGAGGTCGTGATACTCCTCCGTCTCTCGTCCTGTATTTATTCCTCCTCCGCCTCTTCGTTTACGTCGTTATGGGTTCATCTGTCTCTTGGGGCGGGGGATTCATTTGCGTAAACGATACGTTTGCCGCTCGAGCAGGGCCTGGTAGGCTGCTGCTCTCACGTTAGCAATAAAAAGATCCTTCAGTTTGATCCCAATTCGAGTGTCTTTGAGAGTATTGAAGCTAGCGCATAATATACTAAAATAGGGTGCAATTTAACATCAATCACTCGGTCGCGTGGCCCAATGGCAAGGCGTCTGACTACGAATCAGGAGATCGTGGGTTCGAGCCCCACCGTGACCTCTTCTTCTTTTGCCTTCCGCTCACTTTTTGCTGTATGTTGGTGAGAACAATGTGGGAGTCATGGAGCTGATAGCCGGCCGCTGGGGTTGTGTGTATTCAAGTGTGTGAACTGTAACTGTGCCTAGCCGGCCAGTGCCCTGCAGTTGATGTAGACGGGCATGGTTGGACGTGAAGCTGATTGATGGATGAACAGTGGCTACTTATTCAAGGGCGGCTCTTGGACAAGCTAGCGCTGATGGTCAACGGAGAAAATTTCCCAGTTGCTACTACCAAAGCGCAAGCCTCTCCTTTTGACAACACGACATAGCAGCGCAGCCATAGTGTCGGCTAACTGCGATTGTCCTTGGCCGCAGACTCGTCCATTGTCTCGACAGCCGCCTGTCTCACTTTAGCCGCGCAGCCCTTGCACGTCCCCGCGCAGTACGTACTGTACTATTACTCGTGGTCAATCGCAATCATCGTTGTTAGGGCCTTGTCAAATCAGACTATTGCGACCCCAGGCCGAGACGGTTGCACGCCACCATCGCCCCGACCCAAGGCCACCTGAATCCTGACCCTACCCCGGGAGCGTCACCCTGGTACGAAGTATTGCTTATTGCTTTCGACTTTTTCTCGAAAGCTCAACCGACGTTAGGGAGACATATACTCTTGATACGTGGATGCAGGGCGGCACCTGGCCGTACAATAAGTCCGTGTCCGCGTCCTCGGCGTCGAATAGCCGTGACGGAAGCGGTCGACATCCGGTCTCGTGGCCCCACACAACCTCGCGCAACGTCGTCTCCCAGCCCAGGTTCCCAATCCCGGCCCGCGTCACAGCCTCCAGGCCCTCGCCGTTTGTCTGAGCGTGTCTGCCCAGCCCGACCCCGTCCCGAAACCGACCCATACCCATCGCCCGAGTCGTCATCGCCCGTCGCCTATCGCCTGTCTCCGCGCCGCTCGACACCAGCACGCTCGACGCCCTTCGGCCCCGAGGCTCCCTGCCGCCGCCTCTTAACCACTACCTACGCTCCGCAAGCGCCGCGCTGCCGCCATGTATTCCGCCGGCTATGGCTTTGCCAACAACCCTACTCCCTCCTTCAACAACGCCGCTCCACAGCAGCCTGGAGCCCAGCCGACCAGCCAGCAGGTCATGTACAACCAGCAGCAACAGTTCGCCGGCATGGCTCCCCAGGGCTCCTTTGCCCCTGGCGCGAATCCCCAGATGATGCCCGGTGGTCCTTCGGGAATGATGCCGAACACCACCATGCCGAACATGGCGGCCAATGGCCAGAGTGAGTCGCCTTTGTGTGTCCTGGCGCGATAACCATCCCAACGCGCTTCAACGCGCCCAGGCCTTGGTCGAGCTGTTTACATCATCTCTGCCAGACAGCTGCTCGATTGACAATCGCTTCCCTCGCGTGGGGGGAAGGGTCGCTAGAGAGCGTGTCGTAGGACAAATGCGCGACCGTTTGCGCCAAACCACATTGCAATTTCCCCTCGTTCAAGTTGACAGCTGACTGATTGGTGAAAGTGGCAGGATACCAACAGCAATTCACTGGCGCGCCTTACGGCCAAGTCGTTCCCTCATCGGTCGGTCCCCAGGGCTTTACACCCAATTACATGATGGCTGGCGGCATGCAAGGCTTTCCCATGAACCAGCCGGGAATGCCCCAGCAACCCCAGATGATGCAGCGTTTGCCTCAACAGCCACAGCAGCCACAGCAACAACCCCCAAGCCAGGCGGCAATGGGCCAGGTCGGAACTCCTCAGCGCCCCCCGAGTGCTGCCCAGGGCACACCTAACAACGCGGTGTCTTCGCAACCGGGACAGTTCTCGACACCTCAGCCCCCTTCACAGAGTCAAACCCCGACGAACCAGCAACCGTCCTCCGCTGGCATGTCTACGCCGCAGACTCCGACATTCCCCGCGAACCAGGGAGTGACGGCGAACGGAGGCTCGGCCGTGGGAACGCCTCTGAGCCCCGGGACGGAATCACGAGACAAGGAGCGCTTTGCCCTTCTACTGGACATCAACCACGAATTGCTGTACGAGTCGATCCAGATCCAGGCGACGCAACAAGAGTTGAAAAAAGAACATGCTGCGGATGGCAATGGAGGAGATAAGAAGCCGACGGAAGAAGAGGCTTTGTTCCAACAGGATTATCTTCAGTAAGTCACTTTCGAGAACGGGCAGAACGACACTAATAGGCGACATAGATGCATGCGGCGGCTACAAGGCAATCTCTCATACATGGCGGCCTTGGCAGATAGAAAGCCGGAGGTTAAGGCCCCTCCTTGCCCAGCGTATCTCAGCGCTCCTCCCTTGAATCTCTCGCTCAAGCTTCGACCCATGGCTGCAGGCCCTGATGGTTTGGAGAACAAGGTCGACCCAGTGGCTGACCGAGACGAGCGCGATAAGAGCATCAAGGATCTATATATGAGGTTACAGGCCGTGTTCCCCGGATTTGACCCCAAGAAAGAACCACTCTACCGTATGCCTCCGCAGACAGGCGGACCTCAAGGCCAGAAACCCGGCGGCGCGATGGGCGCGATGGCGAACCAGGCCAGCCCGACAGGTCAGAGGACGCCTCAAATGACAAACATGCCAGCGCCGCCGATGCACCACCCTGGCATGCCCTCATAGTGGATCTGCTGCTTTATCCCTAGGGTTGAGGCCGTGTGTATATATGACGTGATGGTTCATACCTTAAGACGCCGCGATTCGGGAAGCTGGAAGTGTGACATTGACAAGGTATGCACTAATTACGTGTAGCCTGGAGACATTGATCCACCTGTGTGGTGTTTCATGAGGTATCAGCTAGGTCCTGGTATCGGAATCCAGGCCAAGGCATGAATTCCAAGCAGAACGGACGGACACGTCGAGGGGGTGCATTTATTTGGATACCAGATAAGGGTAAAAGGGCGCTGCAGAGATGAGTACTATCACTGGTTGAGTGGCGTTTATGGGAGCGAATTTTGTGCCAGTCATGACTTAACTACTACCTAAACAAAATACTAAACAGCCCCGTCATTGCTATCTGCAGCAAATATTTGTACCTTGTACCTCGTACTGTCTCATCTTGCACGGTACTGTGTGTGTGGAGGGATACCTGCTTATGCATGCAGCACGCAGGACTCGCGGGGACTCGCAGACGCGTGACATGCCAAAGAGATGGAAATTGCCGCGTATGTCTTCTCCTTCCAAGTATTACGAAGTACGCCTTTCTGGAGCTTTGCACTATCTCGGATAATGCTTGTTGCGAGTCATAATGGAGGATCGGCATTGGCCCACAAGATGGAGAATATGTAAAAGAAAAAAACTTCTTTGCAGCGCAGCGCCGGATGGAGAGCGTTTTTTTTCCCTCCTAGTTGATACGCCGACTGTGGTTTTAGTTGGAGAAATAGGTAGACGGACGCAATAGATGGATCATCCATTCGGAGGCCCGGTCGAGGACCCGGCGCCGGCAGGCTTCTCACCGGCGGGGCATCGTTGCAGTGCTGATGACTTGCGGGATGCAAGGTGTTCTAAGTCAGGCCGAGTGAAGAGTGAAGTCTGCGATTGCGGACGAGAATATTACTTATTTCGAGACGTATTTGTTATACCCAGGCCTAGAGTTTAACTTCCATGTGTCGTGTCAGAAAGACGCCACACAGATCTCACATCATGCAGCTCACAGCTTCGCGTCCAGATCCAGACTTCTGCTTTCGACTTTTTGCTCGCAACCAGCAGGCCTACAGAAGCTCTTCGTTTTCTCCGTCTCATCACCCCAGCCTCCTCGCTTACTTGGGATTCTCGTCTCCGCCACCGTCGTATCATCCCTTTCTCAGTCTCGGTGACCAAAGACATCCATATCCATATCCATATCCATGACCCTGGCAGCCTGGCCCTGACCGCCGATCTCGTCACCCACCCAGTCAGCGGCGTCTCACACTTACTATTGTGTACGTACCGGCTTCGTACTGCCGCCAGATCATTGAAGCCGTGGAGAGGTTCGGCCAAGGCGTTGGCGGGGCGCCTTAGTGCCCTGCAAGAGTCCCTTGAATTGCTCGGATTGGACGCACTGGGGGAGCCTCCCAGCCATTGACCAATGGAAATGTCCTGTAGCCGTAGGCCAGTGCTAACAGGGGAGCACCCTAGGTCGGTACCTCGACGTGGGAAGAAAAAAAAAAAAGACAAACTGCACCCGTCGTCGACGTCTTCGGACTCTTTCATCTTTCCTCCTCTAACACTCGCCTTTCTCACCAACCTCTCTTCACCCAATTGCCGTCGAGGCAGATGATTGCGAAGTAGCTTCTGACCAGTCCAGGGGAGCTCTGAGAACGAGTTTTCTTGCCGGCCGTCGCTCGCAAACCTCTGCCTTCTTCGCACTACTAAGATCCCAACCCTTGGCTTCTTCTGCCCCGCGTTGCGTCTCTTCACCCTCCCTACCCTCACAATGTCCCCCGAACCTCAGCCGCCGGCGTCGGCGCGCCTCGTGGGCTCCGACGACGATGGCCTCACCTGCCTCGAGCTGGAGGATGGCTCTACCTACCAGGGCTACAGCTTTGGCGCCCAGAAGAGCATTGCTGGAGAGCTGGTCTTCCAGACGGGCATGGTGGGGTATCCCGAGTCCGTTACTGACCCTTCATACCGCGGCCAGATCCTCGTCATCACCTTCCCTCTGGTCGGCAACTATGGCGTTCCCTCGCGCGAGACCGTGGATGAGCTCCTCGGCGACCTGCCTGCCCACTTCGAGTCGTCCCAGATCCACATCGCTGGTCTGGTCACGGCCTCGTACTCAGGCGAGGACTTCTCCCACTTCTTGGCCACCTCCTCCCTGGGAACCTGGCTAAAGGAGCAGGGCGTCCCCGCCATGTACGGCGTCGACACCCGCGCCCTGACCAAGAGAATCCGCGAGAAGGGCAGCATGCTCGGCAAGATGCGCCTCGAGTCCAAGGACCTCACCAATGGCACCGCCAGCCAGATTGAGGGCCCGCTGGCTCCAGCCCCCATCGAGAACTTTGAGCAGCTCGACTGGGTCGACCCCAATACCAAGAACCTGGTGGCAGAGGGTGAGTCCCCCCATGACTTCATATTCGAAGGCATGCTCATCGTCGTGTAGTGTCCATCAAGGCGCCTAAACTATATAAGCCTCCCCCGTCGGTTGTCCGCAAGCACCCGTCGGGCCGCACCATCCGTGTCCTGTGTCTTGATGTTGGTATGAAGTACAACCAGTTGAGGTGCTTCCTCAAGCGCGGAGTCGAAGTTCTCGTCTGCCCCTGGGACTATGATCTGGCGAATGCTGCCGACGAGTACGACGGTCTCTTCTTGTCCAACGGTCCCGGTGACCCTTCCGTGCTCGAAAACACCGTAAAGAACATTGCCACCGTCATTGAGCAGAACAAGACTCCGGTCTTTGGTATTTGCCTGGGCCACCAGCTGCTAGCCCGCGCCTCTGGTGCTCAGACGGCCAAGATGAAGTTTGGTAACCGCGGTCACAACATTCCCTGCACCAGCATGATCACTGGCAAATGCCACATCACCTCCCAGAACCACGGTTTCGCCGTTGACGCCGCGTCCCTGACGACGGGCTGGAAGGAGCTGTTTGTCAACGCCAACGATGGCAGCAACGAGGGTATCATGCACGCCGAGAAGCCCCACTTCTCCGTCCAATTCCACCCCGAGAGCACTCCGGGTCCCCGCGACACCGAGTTCCTCTTCGACGTCTTCATCGACACCATTGCCAGCTGTGCCGAGAACCCGGCACTGCTCCAGGCCCCCGTCAGCTTCCCCGGCGGCACTATCGAGGAGAACGAGCGCCTCCACCCTCGCGTGTCTGTTCGCAAGGTCCTTGTCCTCGGCAGCGGTGGTCTGAGCATCGGCCAAGCCGGCGAGTTTGATTACTCTGGTAGCCAGGCCATCAAGGCCCTGAAGGAGGAGGGAATCTACACCGTCCTCATCAACCCGAACATTGCCACTATCCAGACCTCCAAGGGCCTGGCGGACAAGGTCTACTTCCTGCCCGTCAACGCCGACTTTGTCCGCAAAGTCATCCAGTATGAGCGACCGGACTCCATCTACGTCACCTTTGGTGGACAAACCGCTCTCCAGGTCGGTATTCAGCTCAAGGACGAGTTCGAGGAGCTCGGCGTCAAGGTCCTCGGTACTCCCATCGATACCATCATCACGACTGAGGACCGAGAGCTGTTCGCCCGCAGCATGGACTCCATCGGCGAGAAGTGTGCCAAGTCAGCCTCCGCCAACAACATTGACGAGGCTATGCACGTCGTCAAGGACATTGGCTTCCCCGTCATCGTCCGCGCTGCCTACGCCCTGGGTGGTCTCGGCAGTGGTTTCGCAAACAACGAGGACGAGCTCCGCGAGCTTTGCAACAAGGCTTTTGCCGCCAGCCCCCAGGTGCTCATCGAGCGCAGTATGAAGGGTTGGAAGGAGATCGAGTACGAGGTTGTCCGAGACGCCCAGGACAACTGCATCACAGTTTGTAACATGGAAAACTTCGACCCCCTCGGTATCCACACTGGCGATTCCATCGTCGTCGCCCCCTCCCAGACTCTGTCTGATGAGGACTACAACATGCTGCGCACCACGGCCGTCAATGTCATCCGACATCTGGGCGTCGTGGGAGAGTGCAACATTCAGTATGCGCTGAACCCCTTCTCCCGCGAGTACTGCATCATCGAGGTCAACGCCCGATTGTCTCGATCTTCCGCGCTCGCATCCAAGGCCACTGGCTATCCTCTGGCCTTTATCGCTGCCAAGCTTGGTCTCGGTATTCCCCTCAAGGAGATTTCTAATTCCGTCACTAAGGTCACCTGCGCCTGCTTCGAGCCATCGCTCGACTATGTCGTGGTCAAGATGCCCCGGTGGGACCTCAAGAAGTTCACTCGTGTTTCTACTCAGCTCGGCTCTTCGATGAAGAGTGTCGGTGAGGTCATGAGCATTGGTCGATCCTTTGAGGAAGCCATTCAGAAGGCCATCCGAGCTATTGACTTCCACAACCTTGGTTTTGGCGAGACCCCGGCCCTGATGAGCATTGACGATGAGCTTCAAACTCCCTCCGATCAGCGTCTGTTTGCTATTGCCAACGCCATGCACGAGGGCTACACTGTTGACAAGATCTGGGAGTTGACCAAGATCGATAAGTGGTTCCTGCGCAAGCTCAAGGGCCTGAGCAACTTTGCCAAGAACATGTCCATTTACAGTACCACCGACATCATCAAGAGCCCCGGCATTCTGCTGCAAGCCAAGCGACTTGGTTTCTGTGATCGGCAGCTGGCCAAGTTCTGGAGCTCCAACGAGATCGCTATCCGCCGGATGCGACTCGATGCTGGTATCCAGCCTTTCGTCAAGCAGATTGACACTGTTGCTGCAGAGTTCCCGGCCTTTACCAACTACCTCTACATGACCTACAACGCCTCGGAGCATGACGTGGACTTTGACGACCACGGTGTCATGGTTCTAGGTTCTGGTGTTTACCGAATTGGTTCCTCGGTCGAGTTCGATTGGTGCTCTGTCCGTGCCATCCGAACTCTTCGTGCGACTGGCTTCAAGACCATCATGGTCAATTACAACCCCGAGACGGTCAGCACCGATTACGACGAGGCCGACAAGCTCTACTTCGAGAACATCAACCTCGAGACTGTTCTCGACATCTACCAGCTGGAGAACTCTAGCGGCGTCCTAGGTGCCATGGGTGGCCAGACCCCCAACAACATTGCCTTGCCCCTGCACCGTGCCGGTGTCAAGGTCCTGGGCACCTCCCCTGAGATGATCGACAATGCCGAGAACCGATACAAGTTCTCCCGTATGCTTGACCGCATTGAGGTTGACCAGCCTACCTGGAAGGAGCTCACAAGTTTCGAGGAGGCCCAGGCCTTCTGCAACAAGGTCTCGTACCCCGTGCTAGTCCGACCCTCGTACGTCCTCTCCGGTGCCGCTATGAACACGGTATACTCCGAGAAGGATCTCGAGTCCTATCTTGCCCAGGCCGCCGAGGTTTCGCGCGAACATCCTGTCGTCATCACCAAATACATTGAGAATGCCAAGGAGATTGAGATGGACGCTGTTGCCAAGGACGGTATTGTCGTTGGCCACTTTATCTCCGAGCACGTTGAGAACGCTGGTGTGCACTCTGGTGACGCTACTCTGATCCTGCCCCCTCAAGATTTGGAGCTCACTACGATCCGTCGTATCGAGGAGGCCACCCGCAAGATCGGTGCCGCCCTCAACGTCACCGGTCCCTTCAACATTCAGTTCATCGCCAAGGACAACGACATCAAGGTCATCGAGTGCAACGTCCGCGCCTCTCGATCATTCCCCTTTGTGTCCAAAGTCATGGGTGTTGACCTGATCGAGATGGCCACAAAGGCCATCATGGGCCAGCCATTCCAGGAGTATCCTCCTACTGACCTCGCCCCCAACTGCGTCGGTGTCAAGGTTCCCCAGTTCAGTTTTTCTCGTCTCTCGGGTGCCGATCCCGTCCTGGGCGTGGAGATGGCCTCCACTGGCGAGGTTGCTTGCTTCGGTGTCGACAAGAACGAGGCCTACCTCAAGGCTCTCATGTCAACCGGCTTCAAGATCCCCAAGAAGAACATCCTTCTGTCTATTGGTTCTTACAAGGACAAGAAGGAGATGTTGCCGGCGGTCCAAAAGCTGGTGAAGATTGGCTACAAGATCTTTGCCACCTCTGGTACTGCCGATTTCCTCCAGGAGCACGGCATCCAGGTCCAATACCTCGAGGTCCTCGGTAAGGAAGAGGACATCAAGTCGGAGTTCTCGCTCACTCAACATCTGGCCAAGAACATGATTGATCTGTACATCAACCTGCCCTCCAACAACAAGTACCGACGACCTGCCAACTACATGAGTAAGGGATACCAGACCCGACGTATGGCTGTGGACTACCAGATCCCTCTGGTCACCAACGTCAAGAACGCCAAGATTCTCATCGAGGCCATTGCCCGCCACTTCGAGCTCAACGTGTCCAAGCGTGACTACCAGACTAGCCACCGCACCGTTGTCTTCCCTGGACTGATCAACGTCGCGGCCTTTGTCCCTGGCATTGCCTCCGCCGGCAGCCCGGACCTGCAGACCGTCACCAAGGCTTCCATCTCGGCTGGTTTCAGCATGATTCGCGTTATGCCTCTGGGCCTGGACGGCTCCATCACTGATGCCATCACCTTGAGCACTGCCCAGCAGAACTCCAAGCGCGGTGGTTACTGCGACTACAATTTCTCTGTGTCGGCCACCTCTGACAACGCCGATCAGATTAGCCACGTCACTGGTGAAGTGGGCTCTCTCTTCATCCCCTTCAACCACCTTTCAGGCAACATCAGCAAGGTTGCGGCCGTTACTGCGCACTTTGACGCCTGGCCGGTTCACAAGCCTATCGTGACTGATGCTAAGCTGACGGACCTGGCCTCGATTCTTCTCTTGGCCAGCCTGCACAACCGCCGCATCCACGTCACGTCCATCACCACTAAGGATGACATCAAGCTCATCGCCCTTAGCAAGGAGAAGGGCCTGCAGGTCACCTGCGACGTCTCCATCTACTCCCTGTACCTCTCGCAAAAGGACTTCCCCGACTACGATCGCCTGCCCACGCAGGCCGACCAGGAGGCCCTCTGGGAGCACATGAGCACCATCGACGTCTTTTCAATCGGTTCTCTGCCCTACCAGCTTGCCACCTCCTTGGGCCACAAGGCAGACCCTTCAATGGGCATCGCCGATGCCCTTCCTCTGCTGCTGACCTCGGTTGCGGAGGGCAAGCTGACGGCCGAGGATATCGAGGCGCGACTCTATACCAACCCCATGGAGATCTTCGAGCTTCACGAGCAGATTGGTACCACGGTTGAGGCTGACATTGATCGCCCCTACGTTGTCGCTACTGGCTCCTCCTGGTCACCTTTCGAGGGCCGCAACATGCGTGGCTCTATCCAGCGTGTCACCTTCCAGAACACGACCGTCTGCTTGGACGGCGAGGTTATGCAGCTGGCGCCGCAGGGCAAGGACATGTCCTCTCACCTCATTCCCCCCATGTCCCCGCCCATCAAGCCAACGGTCTCCATTGCGCAGGCTACCGACTCCCCTCAGGCTCGCCGCCTGTCGATGTTGGGAGGAATCAAGCCCATGAACCGTCTTCGGGCCGCCGAGGGCCCTGCTACTATGGACGAGCTAGGCCCGCCCCTGCACCTGCAGCCTAGCTCGTCAATCCACCAGCTGCTGTCGCAATCGTCATCGTTCAAAAACACCCACGTGCTGTCGGTCAAGTCGTACACTCGTGCCGATCTGCACCTTCTCTTCACCGTGGCCCAGGAGATGCGCCTTGGCGTTCAGCGCGAGGGTGTCCTCAACATCCTCCGAGGCCGCGTTCTCACCTCGCTCTTCTATGAGCCGTCGACCCGCACCTCGGCTTCGTTTGACGCTGCCATGCAGCGCCTGGGTGGACGAACCATCAACGTTTCTACAGCCCACTCGTCGGTCCAGAAGGGAGAGTCCCTGCAGGACACTATCCGAACTCTGGCTTGTTACGGCGATGCCGTGGTGCTCCGTCACCCCGACGAAAACAGCGTCGCAGTGGCGCAGAAGTACAGCCCGGTGCCGGTGATCAACGCTGGAAATGGCAGCAAGGAGCACCCGACCCAGGCGTTCCTCGATCTCTTTACCATCCGTGAGGAGCTTGGTACGGTGCAAGGACTTACCATCACCTTCCTAGGTGATCTCCTCTACGGCCGACCTGTCCACTCCTTGGTGTATCTGCTCCGTCACTACCAGGTTCAGGTTCAGCTGGTGGCCCCCAAGAGCCTGCAGCTTCCTGCCAAGGTCCGGGAGCAGCTGGTGTCCTCCGGACAGCTCCTATGCGAGTCGGAGACTCTCACCCCGGAGATCGTCGCTCGCAGCGATGTTCTATACTGCACCCGTGTCCAGAAGGAGCGCTTCCCCAGCGAGGAGGAGTACGAGCGTGTCAAGAACTCGTACCGCGTAGACAACGCCTCGCTCAAGCACGCCAAGGGCTCGATGGTGGTGATGCACCCCCTTCCCCGCAACGAGGAGGTCGCCGAGGAGGTCGACTTTGACCAGCGCGCAGCTTATTTCCGCCAGGTAAGTTTCCGTCGTGACATGAGCAAGATGAAACATGGCTTACAGACTGTAGATGCGATATGGCCTGTACATCCGCATGGCTCTGTTGGCATTGGTGATGGGCGACTCGTAAAATGGTGGAAGAGAAGGAAAAGTAAGGGATCGAGAGAAGTTTGTATTTTGGCCGGATAGATACGGTGGTGCTTAGCAAGTATTCCATGATGAGGTTAAATGCCCGTGCACGTATTATGAGTATAGATGTGTAAATCCGACGACTCGCGTTGTCGTATACGTATATGTATGTATAGAGTTATATATAACATGTTTTGTTTGCGTGTGTGTGCGTGTGTGTGTGTGTGTGTGTGTACCTGTCTGTCGGCTCGTGGCGTGAATGTCGATTGTTTTAGGCTCACCGCCGTTAGTCAGAGACAGTCATGGCCTGACCGGTGAGAGTATTTACTGGACAATGCTCCATACAGTGACGAAAGTTGAGACAATATTCAATTATGCCCACCGATCGGTCTGTCCAAGTCTGGCTGGACCATCTTTGACGTCGGGTCGGGTCGGGTCGGCGCTAGGCCACATGCGTCGTCACCTTCCTTTGGAGAAAACGGTCGGTCACCCCACCAAGGATAGATGATGACATGAGATTCACTGTACAGTGAGTCTTTTCAATTTATAACAAGTCATTTCCTTGCACCGCGAAGCTCAATCTGCTGCCCTCTGACTACCAACGCGGCAGTCAATGCACCAGACTCTCCGGACGTGTTTCTTAGCAACTGCGAGAATGGCTCTTCACCCCCCGCCCGAGACTTCCAAGCTCATCTGTACGTTTCTGGTGGGATGGCTGCTTACCCCTCCTCCCTCCATCCTACATCCCTCCATCATCATCCCCCGCGATTCCGACGACCTTGGTACATGATTGTCCATACATCACATGTCGTTCCTGGATAGGATACTACATGGCTGATCGTAGATTACTGCACTCTGAACCCTCTTGACCTCTCTGCTAACTGGCTCTTCTCACAAAAAGTCGCCCCCGCGGGTTCCAGCGCCCACGGCCAGGCCGAACAGTTCACAAAGGGCACCCTCACCCGCGCCGACCTCGACGCCTCGCCCATCAAGCAGTACCACTCGTGGTTCTCGCAGGCGCAGAAGCCCGGCTCGGGCGTCGCCCACCCGGAGGCCTGCACGCTGTCCACGGCGTCGCTGCCGTCGGGCCGCGTCTCGTCGCGCACCGTCTACCTCAAGGAGCTCGACGCGCGCGGCTTCGTCGTCTACACCAACCTCGGCACGTCGCGCAAGGCCAGCGACATCGCCTCCAACCCGCGCGCCGCCCTGCTCTTCTTCTGGGAGGCCCTGCAGCGCCAGGTCCACGTCGAGGGCCGCGTCGAGCGCGTCGCCCGCGACGAGAGCCAGAAGTATTACTCCACCCGCGTGCGCGGCAGCCGCCTGGGCGCCTGGGCGAGCCGCCAGAGCCAGGTGCTGGAGCCACAGGGCGATGGGGACGACGGCCGCGAGCAGCTCGAGGGCTGGGTGCGCGACGTCGAGGAGCGCTTCGAGGGCACCGACGAGATCCCCGTGCCGGAGTTCTGGGGCGGCCTGAGGATCGTGCCGGACCGCATCGAGTTCTGGCAGGGGAGGGAGAGCCGGCTGCACGATCGGTTTGTGTTTGAGCGCGAGGGGGAGAGCGGCGAGTGGAAGATGCAGCGCTTGAGTCCGTAACGGATGTGACAGTAGCTGCCGAAACTCTTGACCTCTACTCTGCTCAATTATATATATTTAGACGTGCCATAGATGCTTACACCCGTTGTGTTGAAACCCACAATGCCTAGAGAGAATATCTTGGTTGGCAGTGTTGGTGCATGCTGAAAGTGTCATGATCAGGATCTTCGAATAGCGGTCAAGATGAGTTATGCACCGCGACACACAAGACATGGGCGAGACGAGGAACCAAAGGGCCACGATACACCAGTCTCCAATCCGGGACTTGCCACCTTCGATAGTTGATGTTGCTAGAATTTGTCTATAGCAGTTGAGGTAAGTAGCAAGGCCTAGGAGGAACCGCTGTCGAGAAGACTTTGCTCTAGCCTTCCAAGGCCCCTCGTCAAGTGACACGACTAGTGTCAATGAGTGTTTGCAATAAGACAAGCTCGTGGCCAGAGAGACGGTGCCAGCACAAGTGAAGACGACGCCGACCATGGCCAGTCTCCAATAAGCCCAATATTAATAAGCTACTACTAGAAGCGGCCATTGCCTCGATAAGTGCGCTCTAGCCTTCTATCCAAACATTCCTCGTCAAGCTCGACGGCGTGCTAGGGAGCAATCCACCCGGGATCCCGGGCATTCAACCTCCGGAAAGCACTTAGCAACTTGAACCAGCCAGCAACGGAAAGAAAACGTTCCAGGCCTTTGTTCCAGGCCAAATCCACAAAAGAGACGTTCTTGAGAGTTCATCCAGAACATTCCGCCCGAAACTCTCCATCGGTCGGGAAGTTCGGTCTCATCCGGTAGCCGCGTGCTCTGGAATGGGGTCGTAGGCCATCGAAGTCATTTTCTCGGTGCGACGTCAATCAAACGAGTCCCGGCCAACTAGGCCGCGTGTGGTCAGTCGTCGCCGGCATAATGCATCCCACTCGGATTAGCATGCTGATCGCCGGCCAGATCGACGACCCCGCAATGCTAACTGACGCGAGGCACCGTTTTGAGTCTTAGTCTTTGGGCCGACGACAATCCGGTAGCATGCGCCTCGGCGGCCTTGGGACGGGTTATTCATCTCAACAATCAGATGTCGTACTATGTAGGTAGACCTTGGGACTAGGTCAAGCACCAACCAACCTAGACTGCGAGGCTTTACTGGAAGCATCCGTGCTACCGCTTGAGCCCCCCCGGTACGTAGTATCATCGTTGTTGACCAGGGCAATTCCAGACGAAGACGAGGCTGGGAGAACAGCCCAAGCTGCGCAGAGTTCGGGCACCTCTCCGAGCCTATATCCCTCTACAAAAGTACAAAAGTACAAAAGTAGACTACGTGATAATTAGTAGTGTGACGGATGGCTTCCAGAGGCGGACTTGGTGCGTTGGCCTGTCGGATTAAGCGTAGGCACGTTTAGTGATTGGTGTATTTTTGCGGGTTGTCTGTCTGTCTTGCTGCTCAGGCGGTGAGACGATGTTGAACGACGGGCGACCAGGGGGGGGGGGGGGGGGGGGGGGGGNNCCGGGGGGGGGGGGGGGGGGGGGCAGTTAATTACAGCGAGAAATAAAGAAAATACACGCAGCGTGAGTGACGTCAGGCCATAGATTTAATGACCCGAACATTGAACCCAGAAAGACTCAGATCAAGAGACTTGGGTTGTGAGGGCACTAAACACCACAGGTTGATGATGGCATGCACAGGGCAGCATCATCGTCACTTTAAGTCAATCATCACCAAGGAGGGAAGGAGCTCAGGCCTGGGTATGATCCCAACCCACGAGATCTTGGCCAGATCGCCATCCCCCATGCGGAAGTTTTTTGGGTGGCGCGACGGTTAGCCCGACGCCCCTTATTATTCGGAGAGTATGGCAACATTGGCCCATCCCAAGAGAAGAAAGACTTCCTCCGACATTCCCCCTCCTAGAGAGCTTTGGCTGCGCTGCGTGCTCCACGCCGGCGAAATCCCAGTCAGTCAGCCTCATCAGCGGCGTTCATCAGGTCAGGTCAGGACGCACAACTCTCTCTCCCCGTCTCCCCCGCTCAGCTGCGACGGGAGGGGGGCGCAAGAATAGGCAAGGAAGAAAGGGAAAAAATGGGGTCTCTTTTCGGCGATGAGCTCGGTAACAAGTTTCGTGCTGCTCGTCTCTTGTGTGTCGGGTGACTCCACAACGAGGTTACGTACTAGTACTGTACATGTGTACTTCGTCGGTACATTACGCGGAGCACGCGAACTTGTGCAGAGAATACGACGCAGACAAGGTTGCGTGCATATCTCGATTTAACGCTGTGGGTGGGAAAGAATTCCCCGATGATGTGATGTGGGTGGACCGTCGATGGCCGGGTCCTGTCTGCACTCCGGAGTTCATTTTTGTCTTTGAGGCCGGCAACACACGCACCGAAGTTAGCACCTTTTTTGTTTTGTTTTTTTAATTAACGGGGCAGTGCCGCCGCAGCGCTTCCCAAAGTTAGAACCGTCCAGATGAGCCAACTTGACAAAGAGGGCTTGTTTTAAAGGCCAACAGGCCATTCCACCACTGAATTGCCCACTCGGAACTGAGTTTGAGGCAGGCGGGCGGGCGAAGCGGGCGGAACGGCGCTTGCATATGTATGCGATATGATGTGCGCAACAGGCATTGATGAACATTGCAATGTGGTTTGTTTTCAATGCAGGTGCCTCGGGGGTGGATGGAGGGAAGGATTTGACGACCCTTCTGTTCTCTTCACTTGGCATCATGGTGATCATACTATGTATCCCGCCTTGCATGGAAAGGTCGTCGCACAAGACATTGTCTCTCTCTCTCTCTTTCTCTCTCTCTCTCAGGGGCAGCAAAACGCTGTGTCTTGCCTCCATACGTACTTCTGTCTCTCTACTGGTCGAGGATCTGCAGATCCGACACCGTTGACGTACTTGATACTATATCTGAATCACCCTTGGCAATTAGCCAGGAACCTCCAGTCAATGGCACTTCCGTCACACTCGTATTTGACAACGTCTGCCAGGTACACGACGCACTGCAACTGCAACTGCAACTGCACTGCAAAGCAAGAAAAGGACGGGCATCGGGTCCCATCCAGCACATTTGGCGCCGGTCCAATAATTGGCGTCGGGCGTCATCATCCTCGCACAGCACACAAGCATCGTCTGGAGTAAACAAGCCAACAGTTCAGCCGTCAGCCGTCAGCCGCCACCTGGGTCCTGAAGCTCTTAATATCCATGACAGATCCAATCAGATCAAGCTGAGCAGTCGGTCAATCACGATTCAGCCTTGGCTGAAAAGAGAGGATCCCGCCTTTTTCGACAAGAGGCAATCACAGTTGAGTTAACGTTATTAGTTCCGTCTGCAATTCGTGCATACGGAGACAACACAGCACAGCTATGTATGCCACGGTCGCATCGGCAACCCGGGACTTGCATCTCCCGTTGTTCGTGTTATGCATCCATCAGTTGTGATGAGCGACCACAACGAGATTTTCCTTCTCGTCGGCCGTCTCCGTCTCCGTCTCTCCGTCGTCTCCCCGTCTTTTTATTGTTCGTTTGCCACTCCCCCCCCCCCCCCCCCCCNNCCACACCCCCCCCCCCCCCCCTCCCCTAAGGCTCCACTTAATTCCACTTGATGCCAGCAACCCCCTGGGACTCCCAGCTCCTTGGTGTCCCTTCTTTTTTTGTTCCTATTTCTTGTGTGTCTTGACACCCCGTGCACAAAAATGACGCCAACCAATTGCAGCCAGAAAGAGAAGCCAGGCTTTCCCAGCTGGCTGAGGGGAGCTGAAACCCAAAGGACCCGACGGCGAGGTAGGTGGTCACTCTCACAAGCACCCGAGGCAGTGGATGGCACCCCCTCCCCAGGCCCCATCTCGGGGGGCATCATTTGACTGCACATGCATACGTACATACGTACATAATTACGTACATACATGTACGTAGTAGCATCATCACGAATTCAGCACGGAAGCAAACGCACGGCTTGTTCGGTGTGCTTGCGCTTCCCCTTTCGAACCCATGGAGGCCAGCAAGGGCCCGCCCCAGTGCCTGGCGACAGTTGCCTGAGGTCGGGTGCTGGGTCCCCTGACGGTTCCCCTGGTTCCCCTGGTCCTGGCGCTGGGCGTCCACCACACCTAAGGAGCTAGGACGGAGTTGGGGGCTGCTTCCTCCACCGCTCCCAAGCACGGTGCCAGGGCATTGCTTGGAGGGCTTGAGGGCTTGCTTGCAGCCCCTCAGGCGCTTCTTCGCTGGATACTAAAGTGCCCAGGTAGGTAAGTACCTTGCTTTTAGGAGCCCGCGTTGCTCGGTGCTCTGCTCTTAGTGCTTGGGCCGCTGCTGGGTGTCGTCCTAGTAGTTGGCACCGCCACTCAGCCTTATTTTTCTCAGTAGGTATCTACAATGGCCTAGTATCTAGGTCTAGTAAAAGGTTTCCCCCCTTGGAACCAACTTTGCTCCACCCGCTCGCTGGCTTGGCTTGGCTAACAACAAGCTAGGTCGCTCGTTCGTGTTGCACTTGGACTGGCACTGGCACTGGCATCCGGCCTCGGTCTATATATACACTCGGCCGCTTTGCATATATATCTCCTTCCCTCCCCCATCTCCTCCTGCATCCTCAAACCTTCACCTGTTGCCGTAGTTTACTCGTTCGTGTGTGTGCTCGCGTGATCACCGTCATTCACTCTTCCAGCCCCCCTCCAGCCTAGAGCCACAAACTACCTCGTAAACACGGCAATACATTACAACGCCTAACGAACACAAACGACAAAACATGAGAAACAGCCCTTGCTGCTGCCACTACTGCTGCTGCTACTGTGGATGAGAGGACGAGCATCCGCCTCCCCGAGAACAAATGAACACCACCGACACAATGCGCCGAGATACTAAGCGGGCTGCTGCGGAGCACGACGCCGACGACAACGACCACGGGGACTGCCGCCTCGAAGGCTACTTCACTTACCGCCCGCTGTCCAACCTCCCCACACCGCCCCCGAGCTCCCGCAACTCGTCGGCCGCCCAGTCCCCGCGCACGACGCTGAAGGATGGCGAGCCCTTGATGCCGCGGTTTCGAGGTGAGGCCATCTCCCGAGACGTTGGCTGGCAATGCTGGCGTCGATTGGCATTGTCTCGTTCCACTACCCAGACATCAACTAACCCCTTCTTTCTTTCTCTTAGGCCCCGCCATCCACCTCGTCAACCTCATCCCCTCCTCGGCCTCGCTGGCCACCGCCTCCGTCCCCCTCGTCCAGGCTATCCTCAGCCGCGCCAACGTCCCGATCGAGACCGTCGCCCTCGCCGTCTGCATCCTCGACAGCCTCGACTCCCGCTTCGCCCGCCGCTGGCGCCTCTCGTGCCCCCTCCTATCGGGCTACTTCTCCTCCTCCTCCAAGCGCCACACCCTCCCGCCCGCGCCCTCGCACTCGCAGCGCCAGCAGCTGCACATCGACTCGGTCAACCCCGAGCTCATCATCTTCGCCGCCCTCGTCATCGCCGTCAAGTTCACCGAGGACCCCCAGGAGCCCTCGCAGTACTACTGCCAGGCCTGGGGCCGCGGCATGTGGTCCCACCAGCAGCTCAACCTCACCGAGCGCTGCATCATGGAGAACCTCGACTACCGCATCATGCCCCTGTGCACCGAGGACTGCCTGTCCAGCGCCATGGTCGACATGCAGCTCGCCGCCCAGCAGCCCAGCTGGGACCTCCGCGACTACAGCCACCAGGACAGCAGCGACGACGACGACGACGACGGCGTTGATATTGCCAACGTCAACGCCAACGCCAACTACGTGCCGTCCCACGCCCGCTCCAAGACGCTCGGCGTCAGCATGGCCAACTTCGGATTTAGTCTGGGGCTGCCGCTGACGCCCGTCGACACCCCCGCAACGGAGATCTCCCGGGCCGCGACCCCGCGTCCCTCGGCCCTTTCAGGCGATTATTTCCAACACTATCAGTCATGAAGTCTATCTCTACCAGGGCATCAGACTACTAAAATAAATAAAAACTCGGCAATTTTGGTGTTCTCGGCTACGGCTTCTGGTTTCGGTTTCGGGCATCGGCAAGGCGTTCTTTCAAAAACCTCAGACATACTCGCACGCACACATGTAATGGATATCTTTGGTAATGGGCCTACAGCGGCTTGATCTGGCATCATTTGGCAGCAGCGTCGGTTCGATTTTATGGAATGCTCCCTTCACTTTGGGGGAGGGGATCGACACACGAGTCTGGCCATCCTTGGCCGGACTCGTTTTTTTGCGTTATCCGTGTAAATCCAGCGTCTTGTTCAGGGACGGGGCAGGGTCTTGCTCGGTGTTTGCTATTTCCGCTGTTTTTTTTGCTGCACGGCATGGGATCACAAGGCCTTGCTCTGGTCTGGTCTTGTCTGGTCTTGTCTGGTTCGGTTTTGGCTCATTTTCGGCATGGGAGACCAGGGTTACACATACCCCTTATCGTATCTTCTGGTCAATAGTGTTCTTTTAATGGCTCGCTACTCTTCTTCTCCCTGCATGCTTCACCGTTCTTGCGTTGCGTTGGGACTTGGCCCGGCTCCGTTTAATGCCACCGCTCCAACTGGCATAGTATTAATCTCAGGACGCGTCGTCCCTGTCCAGCCCATGGAGCTTTACACCGCCTTCTAGTGTACGTATTCCCGTTGTCTTCTTTTAGCTTCGCCAAAGGGAGTATCCATTCGGGGATCCGCCATCTGCCCACGGCTATCGCTTCGGTAGATCCATAAGGTCATATCCTGGCTCAACATAGCGTTGCCTGAGCCGAGATGAGAACCAGAACTAAAGAAACTCCCCGAGGACCCCGGTGACGGGGAACATAACAAATCACCAATGTTGGTGTGCGCTTTGTCCGATTCGCGACGCTCCGCCTCGGGTTCTTGCCGACCACGGAATTAGAGACACCTCTGGCCGGGGAAACCACACCTCCTAACCTAATCGAGGAAAGTGCAGTCCCACCCAAATTATATGACAACACCCTCCGTTGGATTCAGACCCCCAGAGCCTTATTACCTAGTAACAGACCCCCTGGAGCCTATTAGCCGGGCACCAGATTTAACCGAGCCTTTACCGGGTAATTCTGTTAGCTAAAGCAACAGCAAAAAACGCGCTTTTCGCCGTGTTAGAAAACACACATAAAGGTCGGTTAAATAGCTGACTTTCCGGAAAGTCATTATATTATAGGTATAGCTAGGGTTCTACTAGGTAATTCAGTTGAGCCGAGCTTTTGCCGGGTAATAGTAATATTAAAAAAAACAGCGAAAATCGTATAATTAAGCTGCCTAGTAAAATAACCCGCTAGGTGGCCACAGCAGCTATAACCACAGCTACGAAGGCTTAGGCGGATAGCTACTTAGAACAGCTAGGTTTACAGGGGATAAGAAGGGAGTTAGACCACCAAAATTATATATGTTAACACTCTGTGATCCTCCTCTGTACGAAGAAACACCTAACCACCAGTCTCTTGACGCCTAGGCTGACAGCAGGGCGATTAAGGGCAGTAACAGCAGCGCTAAGGCTGCCGCTAAAGCTGCTGCTAAAGCTGCTGCTGTTGCTATAGTAGCCGCACCTTGTAATACTGTCACCGCCGCCCTTAGCTCTCTTAATTCTATTACTAGGGTATTTAGTGGCTAACTCTTATAAGGTCGCTTCTAGCTGCCCACGCCTATTTTTGCCTGTGTTTTTCTACCCTTCCTCTTTGAGGCTATTAGGGCTAGTTTCAGGTTAGCCACTTCTTAAGCGCTTAGTATTTGGCTAGACAGTATAGTCAGGAGGCTTAGGTTGGTTAGGATAGTTAAGAAGGCAGGGTTTTTAGAGTCTAGGATTAGGATTAGCAGATTGCGAATTTTACTATGTTTTTTGATAATAAGAGGGTTAGGTTCTAATCGTTTAGAGAGTATCACCTCTTACCCTAGCTGCCAGCTTATATTAGCTGCTTAGATTATTAAAGAGGTAGGGATTTACATATAGTATTAGCATATAGCTACTAGTACTAATTAATAAGTTTAAGTAGTAAAAACAGCTCTCTTTTCATATAAGAAAGTAGCTTATAACTATAAGGTAATCCCTACTAGGCTTAAAAGGATCTCTTACATACTAGTAGGATAGTTTACTTAGTAAGTAACTCTTATATAAGACGAGCCTGCTTGCATATTAACTCTAGGGTATACTAACTAACTAGAAAAATTAGGCTGCTAAGTATAAGAACCTTCTCCTAATATATATATTTAAATAATATCTGCTTCTAAAACTTAATATTATAGTTATATTCTTAAATACATAATAATTCCTGAATTTATTACTTAAGCTTATATAAATCGTAGAACCTGTTTAATAATAGGACCTTAAGTTAGCTGTGAGAGCTTTTAGTATGAGATGTTAAGTGTTAGCTAAAATTCCAGCTCTAACAGGTATAAAAATAGGCAAATTAGAGCTGCTCTAGGATGTAAGTCGCTTAGAGGTAGTTAATAATATCTAATTACTAGCTTGTTAGCTAAAATAGTATGTGGAAAGAGTGAGAAAGTAATAGACCTTCTTATAAGGTGAACTTAGAGTAGAGAAGCTGCTAATTTAACTAGAAAAGAGCCTTTATGCTAGTATATATTATAGCAGCCTAGGCTTTAATAATACTATTAGTAGTCTTAGAATACTTATAAGGTTATAGTATAATACTTAGCATAGTAATTTGCAGATTTAAATGTTATAAGGTAACCTAGGATATATTACTTCTTGCTAAAGCTGTTACCTTCTTAAAGGTAGTATTATTAGTTATGTTAGGAAGAGACTATTATAGCTATAAAGCTGTTATAGCTGCCCTTTAAGCAATATCTTCTTTTGTATGCCCTATAAGCTTACATCTCTTAAGGCTGCCTAGCTACTTCTTCTTAATGTTTAGTATAACATTCTTTATAATATGTTATAGGCAAATTTGCTACTAAGTAGTATTAAAGATATTATTAGCTGTGTTCTTAAGAGTAATATTAAAATCTATAATAATAATATTAGGGAAGGGAATATTAGCCTTTAATATAATAGTATATAGCTATATTAGCAGCTACTTATAGCTTAGGGTATCCTCCTAAGAGGTAAGACTAAAGGCTATATTAAAGCTAGTATAGAGTGTGGTTAGGGCTGTCACCTAGAAGAGAGAGAGGTTAAAGTAGTTAACCTAATATATGTTATCTATTAAGAGAAGCTTTAGGTTATGCTTTCACTTTTATATAGTAGTATTATAGATCTAAAAAACACAAATTAATCTACCTTTATAGTTACAATTAACCATAAAGTGATAGATATTATCACCTCTAGTAAGAACCTTAAGGAATGCTTATATAGATATATAAGAACTATACCTCTTATACTATAGCTTCTTTTAGATAACCTTTACATCTTACTTAATAATCTTAAGCTTAGGGTGCTTAAAGGTAATTTAGCAGGTGATTTCCTAAGTAGTAATCTACTAAGAGCTTAATTAGTTAGCGATAAGCTTTTTAAGCTTCTTAAGGCTAAATATAATATATATCTATTAGCACAGACAGCAGGCTAAAAGATGCTCACAGTAGGGCTTATAGTTATAATTAGGGTGCTTAAGGCTTATAGAATAGGATAGTATAGCTAGATCCTAAGAGATCTTAGCAGACTATAAGTATCTAATTTTCTTAGTAGAAGACCTATATTTCTTAATACTATCTATTAATACCTTATACTTACTACCCTAATTATATTATACCTATATGTGAAGCATCTAGTCCTTTCTTAAAAAGCTATTACCTTTTCTTATATATATCTTTATAATTCTAAAGCTATCTTCAGCCTAAGCCAGCTAGAGGGCTAAATACGCTTTATTATATATTAAAAAAAACATAGAAAATAGGGCATCTATAGTAATAATAGAGAGTTAGTACATAGACCACTTAAAGGCTTATAATAGTAATAATTTGGCAGGAAGGTAAGCAGAATTAAGCATAGGAAGGTTATATTATATATATAAAGGAGAAAGAAATCTCACGCCTATAAGCGCGAGCAACAAGTTGTTATTATAGAAGACTCTCACATGCAGAAGAAGTGGAGCTAATATAGGTATTAGTTAGTTAAAAATTCAGAAAAGTGGGGCTAATATAATTTGATTCGCTCTTTCTGATGCGAAAAGCAGGGTCTGTTATTATTAATATGCGAAGCGCGACGAAAAAAGTGGGTCTTTATTAATAGAAACTGGTGCTCTAGCTAAAGGTGTTATTAGGGGCGTTAATTATGGACGGAGGAGTAGGCGTGCACCTAATTTGGGTGGGACTGCACTTTCCTCGATTAGGTTAGGAGGTGTGGTTTCCCCGGCCAGAGGTGTCTCTAATTCCGTGGTCGTTCTTGCCTACCCTCGGGTTGTTCATGTTTGCCATTAGGGTTATGCAAAGGGAGGTTTTCTACTACGAAGCATTAACTAAGCTACTAACCAAGCGATTGATACAGGGTAATTAACATAACGAGGATATTCAGTTACTGAGCCATTCACCTGTCGAGTTGAGAAGAGGCTGCTTAGGGGAACCACGTGATTGGTTTTGTCTATCGCAGTGATGCTACTACCCTATGTCTTCGGGGCATCTTCAGCGACTACTTTTCTGTCCTTCCTTCAGTTTGCATATGAGCATGGCCCTGATGAAATGGCTCGAGTCTCGAGTTTTTTAAACGATAGACGTGGCCTGAGCATCCATCTACTGCGTTGTGTTGTTAAGACGCCCAACAGTTCCCGTGTGTTTTCCTCCAGGCAGGGAACACTAGAGCGGACGCAGGCACAATTTACGGGAACCGGACACCAGTGGCCCAACAACACAGCGGGCAGTCTGAGCATTACAAACGATTTCCTGAGCAGCTCCCACACGATGTTGTCCCAGGCACCATGTAAAGGCCGGACACTCGCGGATGGGGAACCGGAGGCCCAGTCTCAACCTCTCTAGGAGAGAGTTGACATGAGAAATGGTAGATGTGCCATATACCGCGTGCTTTACCCTCGTAGGCGAGAAAGTAGAACCATGCCATGCTTCATGTTCTACATACTAGTAGTAGATGCCTCAGGTATCAGGTGCTCAATGCTGTCAATGCCTCAAGTTGTGCAAACATTCACAAGTTACTTCCTGCAGGGACCAGCGCAGCCAGTGGGTCCTGCAGCAAATCAATTGCGCCCCACAGTGGCTCCACCGCGCAATCACTCCTCACGTGACTGGGCCCTTCCCCCAGGTATATAATCTCACCTCGCCCTCCCTCCTTCCACTCCTTTTCCCTTTCTTCTTCATACTTACCTTGTTCCGAACCCCCCAGCTCATGAATTGGGGGGTTCAGCCTGGAAGGCCTGCATTGCACATCGCGGTGTCGCTCCGGGTTTCATTGTCCTTCGGGGCCATGGGGGGCGCAATTTTTGATTTAAAACCTTGTTTTCATTGTGCTGCTCAGCTTTATGCTGGGCCATGAAGAAGATGTCATGTGTTGATTTGCGTGACGATGTTTTGGTGTTCAATTCGGTGCCTACCGTTCGTTCCATGTGCGTAGCTCGAATCTTGGCAGCTGTCAACTTGCTGGACCGCGTCATCACCACTTTCGTGTCGGGGCAACTTGTGCTATACCCAGACATCATCACTGAGCAATTGTATGGCATGGCCGACGTAAGATGATAAAGTATGCGTTCAAAACTGTCCCTAGCTGCAAATTAAATAAAAGCAACCTCGAACATGAAAAGATTTTGCCAAAGGCACTCAAAGCAAAACCGAATTTCCCTCTCCTACTTATGATCCCTAATTCTAGTTCCTGCGATGTGAAATTGCCAAGCGCGCCATTCAGCAACTTGCCAACCGCGTCGGACATGCCAACGTCCGATCTATCGGCCATCCTCAGCATCAAGGCCTCAGGATCAGTCTAACTTGGCAGTGTTGTTTGCGGTTTCTGCGGTTCGAGAGAGCTTCGAGTCACCACCAAAAACATGGCGCAGTCCATAAGCGTCCTGCTCGAGCTGCTGTACCGAACTGCGTCGCTGACTGTACATGTCCGAAGATAACGTGAACGTGCCAGACCAGCCGAAAAGAAGAGTTCCCCACGTATAATTAATTGGCGTCGTTATCCAGGGCACATGTTTTCAGCTGCCCGTGCTCACACAAATACACCGTCTTCAACATCTGGGTCATTATCATTGAGATTGTACCGGCCAACACGTTAGTTTACCCAAGCTTCCACGATTCAAAATCCTGGTCAGGAGTGTAGAGGCTCAGGGTATCGGTTGCGCTCTCGACGGGGCGAGTGACATGTCGGTATATCAACCAGCAACTGAAGACAACTGTGGTCAAAACCAACGATGTCCCAAGGTACACCTGCCAATTCCTATCGCCCTCGATCTTGAAAAGGTTTGTCGTCCACAAGGTCTACGCCCATGCCACTTGTCAGCCTCGCCTACTTTGCAACATGCCTACCCACGTCGCCGAAATGTAGCCTGGGTCAACAAGAAGGAAACACGACAAGACGTACTGCAACCAGGGTGGAGGGGAGGAACAACAGCGTTAGAATAGCAATGCCCTTTACCGTCTGACTATCGCGTGCTGTTAGTCTCGCAATAGCAAGGTTGGTTCTGCTGTCCTTCTGAGCGATGAGCTGGTATGACTGGCAGAACACACAGGTGAGCTTCGCAAACGACATGGGATAACGAGAGGAACGCACCACATTGATGTTTTGTGTTAGCCGATTGCTGAGTTCAGATAACCGGTCTGCCATCGAGTCGCATTGGCTAAGAGTGGCGTTGAAGGCTTCTACCAAGCCAGAGCGATGGCGCATCGACAATCTACGGAACCCGAGGTCCTGGCGTCGCTCTTCCATCTCTGTCAAAACGTCGGAGCAGAACTTTCCCAGCTTGAGTGCAAACAACATGACCGTGTGGCCATGGCAGAGGTCCGTATGGGTTGCGTGGATTTGATTGAGAAGAACTTCGGGCTTCGAGAGGGCGTTGAAGCGCCCAGCATCCATGCGCCTCAATTTCCACTGCGCGCGGGATGTGTTGGTCACGGTTTCGACTTCGACTACTTCCTTCCAGAGCTTTGCGAACCAGTCGGCCCACCTGATGTAGCGGTGCTCGTAGATGAACGATAGCAGGTAGAGCGGATGGATCTTGAGGAAGTCGGACTGGGTCGCGCAATACGACCGTATCGACTGCACGTCCGTGGCATCGTTGCAAGCGATGAAGACGAAACAGTTCCGCGTAGAAAGCTGGACGCGAATGGTGCCAGCGATGCAGTCGCTGTTTCGCGGGCAGCGGAAAATAAGAGCTGACGGCCAGAAACCGTGTCAGCGAGCTCGTAGATCAAGTAGATTATATATCCAATGGCGAATAGCAAAAGAAAGCGGATACAAACAGATGTACGCAGGGTTCTCGTCATCGTCGGCTTCGTACTGGAGGTAGGAGTGGGCATGGGGCACGAGAGTCGTGAGGAACTTCCGCGTGGTCGTGCTGCAGAAGCCAGCGACCTCGATGAGATGCTGAAGTGTGTCGCGCCGGATCTCGAGTGTTGACGGCGACGACTTCCCAAAGACAGTTTGTCCGAGAACCGTGCTGTGCAGCGTCAGGGGAGGGGCTCTGCGAAACAGCCCACGAAGACGTTGTGGCTCACACAATGACGAACTTGGGCGTCGAGGTTCCCATGTTTGATATCTTGCCGTCGGTTTCCCAGAAAGTGTTCTGTTTTCGAAAGTCAGACCGAGTCTAGCTCACCTGGATCGCGGCCAAACGCACGTAGCCCGCGAGCCTTGCTCGTAGAGCGGCATTGTCCAGGATGTCGTCTTGCCTCCCAGCGACGTCGATATCCCAGAGCTGCGCCCTTGTGTCCGTCGTGAAGATGGATTCCGAGCGGACATGGAACCGGTCTGCCAGTAAGGCTGTGAGCGGCGTGTGCGGAGCCATGGGTAAGGCAAAGGACTGCTAGTCGGCGGTTGCGTGGTACGGAGCTAGACCAGGTGATTCCAGTCTCGAATCGTTCCCAGTGTGCCCAGGCTTAGGAGAAGCTGAGATGGGAGCTGCGTCAAGAGAAAGTGGGAGTTT
Source organism: Corinectria fuckeliana (assembly GCA_019137255.1). Taxonomy (NCBI): domain Eukaryota; kingdom Fungi; phylum Ascomycota; class Sordariomycetes; order Hypocreales; family Nectriaceae; genus Corinectria; species Corinectria fuckeliana. The sequence goes on along the minus strand of WPDH01000245.1, from coordinate 190,186 downwards.
ACGAATAACAAAGGGTGCGTGATATCCATCGCCCTAACGCAGGGCTGCAGGTTGGGCCGCTTGGAAGCACGGCTCGTTGCCTGCTGTAAAGGCCCTTGGCTGGCTGGCCTCTTCAGGATTCAGCCGTTTCCCATCTCGAATCTGCCTTGCTCTGCTCACTTGAGCATCTCCCCCCCTCGCCTTTAAAAAGTTGAAACGACATGGCTGTAACCATATGATGCCTGATGTAGTTTAGTTACAGCATGCACTACCACCGTCACATGTTTAAAGAAGTCTATCTTGGTAAGACGAAATAGTCTTCATATACTGTCGTCATAAAGTCCCGTATCCTATTGTGCCGCCCATCCTACAATCCCGCCCGACCGTGTTTTCATTTTGTGCCCTTGGTCACTACCCTACTGCTTCTTCCACTGCCCCGCGTTCTCGACGCCCTTGGACACGCCGTTCAGCCCGTTCTCGACGCCGGTGCCGAGGTTGCCCAGCCCGTCGCCGAGGGGCCGTCCGGTCTCGCCCGTGACGCCCGTGACCGTGTCGCCGATGCCGCGGGTCGCCGCGCCGGTTACGCCGCCCAGCGTGCGTCCGACGCCGCCCAGCGTGTTGCCCAGCGTGCTCGTGAGGAAGTTGGCTCCGCCCAGGGCCTGGTCGGTGGCGTTGTTCTTGTTGGCGTTGTTGCTGTTCATGGCTGCGGAGTGGAGGGTGGTGGTTTTGCGAAGAAGGGGTTGTTGTTTGTCTGTGTGTATGTGTGTGTACAGCTTGGCTTATTTAATAACCAAAAATGTGAATGTCTGAAATTGCAATGTTTTCTAGAATCCCGCAACTCTGGGGAAATACCGGGAGCATTTCTTTCTTTTAACCCCAATCTCACTTACATGTGAGGCCTGATGATCTAAGATCACTGCCAATATGACGTCAATCGACGCTCCTCAAGGGTCACTTACACCACCCCATTGGAGCGACTTTTGCACCGCGACACCCCTGTTCAGGCCTGCAATGACGTCCTTCCGGAACCTCTTGTCCGCCTCATGCCTGGAGGTGCGACCCTTCTCTGCCGCGCATGTCGTCAGGCTGGGGGCCTTGTGATGGGGATTTCTTCAGGGTAGGGTGCGATGAAACCAAGGCATAATCCACATTACGCAACCCTCCTGGATTTGGGCAAATGGCCTCGCAGTTTCACCCCATCCCTATGATGCAACCGGGTATCTGGTACGGGGATATGTACTTGGTTCTGGGTCGTGGACTTTGCATCTACACTATTTTAGTGGTTGTTTGGTGTTTGCCCACCCATCTGACACCTGGGAGTGACGACGTGCATGAAATACATAGTGGTCAAAAACACCACGGGGAGAAAGGAAATAGGCTAGCAGATGTCCAAGAAACAGTGGATTTTGATAGATCTTATTAGAATAACATGCTTTTAGTATATGAATCGCTTCTAACCAATGTTGAACTCGTCCGCCCCCGACTTCATCAGCATCATGCTCTTCATCTTGATGACATCGCGAGCCGACCTCTCGTCCATGGGCTGCTGCTCCCTGTCCTTGCTCGAGGGTTTCCCCGAGTCCTTGCCTCCGTCCTTGCCCCTATCCCTGACCGAGCCCTTGAACGGTCGCTTCTTCGTCTTCCGCTCCACACCAGCGCCAATGCCGCCCGGGGCCTCTCTTAGCCCGTAACTCTTCGCCGTGTGGCCGAGATGGAGCTCTGAAATGTCAAAGTGCGCGCGTTCCTCCTTGATGTGCGTGGCATATGCCCGGATATGTGACTTGAAGCCGTTGCGGGCAAGCTCCAGCCGCCTGGCGTCCATGAGAAGGCGCTGCTCGATGTGGAGCTGCAGCGTCTCGGCCTTGTCGTGGTAATTCTGACCGTCGATGATGGCTGCTGAGGTTGCGACCGGGAACTCGAGTTTGGTCATCATGCCCTTCTGAAGGATCGCGTCGTAGGATTGCGGTGTGGGAGGCGTCGACGTTTGGAGCAGCTTAATGTAACCTTCCTCTGTGCCGGGCAGCAGGAAGAGTAGTGCATCACCAGGTCGCCCGGCACGAGCTGTTCGGCCAACTCGATGAATATGATCGGCGAAGCTAAAGGCGGGATCGTACTCGATGACCAAGTCGACGGACGGAATATCGAGACCTCGGGACGACACATCGGTGGTGATGAGAAGCGAGGGCGACTTGCAGGCTGAAAACGATTTCAGCGTCGCCGTACGGACGGGCTGAGACAACGAGCCGTGCATCCTGTGGAGGATTACCTCGGGGCTAGCGGGGGAAGTAACGTAGGCAGCCTTCGAAACCGTCTTTGCCACTGATTCTGCATCCTTCGTTAAAGATGTAGGTACCTCGGCGTTGTTCGGGTCTCTTAGGAGTTCATAGTGGAAGTCGACCGAATCAGCGCAGGATATGAAGACGATGGCCTTCATGGTGCGGCCACGGCGGGAGAAGGTAGACTTGAGGTAAGAGATCAAGGTGACCAATCGAAGTTTGGCCGGGACTATGCTGTACGATTGATGAAGCTGCGCAGGAGCCTTCCCGGCGGTATCGTCATCGTTCTTGTTGTCGTTGTCCTCCTTCTCGGCGGCCAAGAATGTTGCATCCGCCAAACTCATCTCTCCCAGCTTCTGTACGTTCATCTTCATAGTCGCCGAGCAAAGAACCGTCACTCTTCGATCAGGAAGAGACGTCAACGGGGTTCCGTCGGCGAGTTTGTCAGATACATCAACCTTCTTGAGCTCATCGATCGTTTTCTTCAGATCATCCTCGAAACCCAGGTCCATAAGACGATCGCCTTCATCCAGGATAAGCCACCTTACAGTGCTGAGGTCCAGTGCCTTGGTGTTGTCGATGTGATCCGCCAGTCGTCCGGGGGTGGCGACCAGGAAGTTGACTCCCTTGCGAATTCGCGACTTCTCCGCCTTCTTGGATTCTCCTCCAGTAATCGCCGTAGATACAAGCCAAGGATAGGGTTTGATGAGCTGCTCAAGTACTGTATGCGTCTGCTTGGCGAGCTCGCGGGTCGGCGCGACAATAATCGCGAAGACTCCGGAGTCTCGATGTATCTGGGCCCCTCCCCGTTCACTCAGGAGGAGAACGCGGTGAAGGACGGGGAGGAGGTAGGCGTAGGTCTTTCCGGAACCCGTCTCGGCCTGCACAAAGGCGTCCGAGCTGCTGGACATCATGTGAGGGATCACCTTCTTCTGGATTGCCGTGGGACGTTCCAAGTTCAACTTCCCAAGCTCCTCGACGAGCCGGGAGGATATGCTCAAGGAGGCAAAGCTGTCGGAAAGTGGCGCGTTTGTCGCCTCGGGGGCAGTCCACTCGCCGGCTTTCTCATCCAGCTCAGTTGTCTGAGCTGGGTTGAAAGAGAAGAGTTTTGAGATGACCTGCCCGTTGGTCCTTCTGAAATCCGTGTGTTGACCTCGAGGCTGATTTGTCGAGAAGTCGCCGCCGTAGGACCTCTCTCTGGGGCTTTGCCTTGCCATGGCCCTGTAGTTGAAGTCATGGCCGTGTCCATCGTTGTCGGTTCTCTGGCGTTTGGATGATCGCTGATCATCTTCATCTCTGGTTGGTTTGGGCTCGGACAATCCCGCAGCCAGCCTCGCCGACTTCTCAGCCTGCTTCCTATCCCGCCAGCGGCCACCCGTGAACTTGACTTGAGGCTTGATAGGCCCAGAGCCCACCTCAAAGTTGAGGAGCATGCCATCGTCTGCCATGATGTCGGATCTCACACACAGGTCGTTGGACGTTAGGTGGGGCTTGAGCATGAGATGCGATCAAGAAAAAGTTTTGGGACAATTTGCGTCCTTATCGATAACACATTATCTTATCTTATCGAGATCTAATTATACGCGATAAGGCGAGAGGGCCGCTATGTAGAAGTTTACACCTCGAGTCGCATGTGGATCGATATGGGATTACGGTGCATCTTCTACAGGCTTTGGGTTGAGGTAGATGGAGATTCCGTGGAATGAGGCCTCGGTTGGAATTCGGCCCAGCTCCTCCAATGTGTCAAATGACGACGTTTATCTCGGGAGTGGCCGCCGAAGCAATGGCTCCTCCGAAAACACCGCAATTACAGATCGAGATCTACGGATTTAGATAGTTTGCCGTTGAAATACGCGGAGCTCGAAGGCTGAGGACCGAGCTCTAGATACCTGGACGCGAGGCATATTACTATTTTGTAGACCCTCGAACCCCCGACTCTAGCGCGTAAGCGCGAAGGCATGCAGATGCAAAGCTGATGCATTGTTCTCGTGATGGTTCGCTGAGATGGACAACAGGTCACCATCTTGAGGCTAATCGCTAGGAGCTTCTCCAAGCCCACAGCGTCAACAGAAGAGGCTGCACGGATACATCTGGTAGTTAGATTGCTATCCTGACCGTGATGTCCTGCCGTTGAGGCATCACGCATTTGAGGCCACATACATAACATCAAACTACGTAATGGCGTCGCTCATTTATCAAAACGCGCCTCGTCGTTTCTGGTAATCACCGAGACGTTATTGAGCTTGTCACGGACCGTGGCTGTCAAATCGGCCATGCATAGCTGATGTGCTTCGGAGCGCGGGGCAAGCCAAACCAAATTGCCGATGCAGTTCCCAAATCCGCTCGGTCTCGGCGCAAAGACACAAGGGTCGGAGCATCGACGAGAGACCTGGCATATGTCAGCGAGCAGTCAGGCTCCGTGGCATCCGGTAACAAAACGGGACTTTTTCGTCGCCCCGGTCCATGTGACGGATCGAAAACTGCAGCCCTGTGGTTCCCTGGGGCGCCCGTTTTGCACCTCCCCACGCCTCTGGGCTACCTAAACCCGAGCTGTTGCTGACGTTTGAGGCCCTGCCTGGGGCATATCTGGCGGAATCCTTTGACTTTTACGGAGTAGGTCGGTATGAATGACGGTGGACGCCTGGAGAGTGGATAGGTCGGGAAGGCTTGGAGCATCGGAAGCAAAGAGGCGGGCTGGTCTCTTGTCTCGATCGACACGAATCATGGGAACAAATAAGCATTCGTCAGTTTGTCTGATATCTTGGTACATGGTTTTGCGATGATTTCGTAGGTTGTCTTGTGCCCAGGTGCCAGGTGCCAGGTGCTCTTACACCGAGGAAAAGGTCTGGATAGCCGAGGAAGTTGGAACCCAATTCATATTGCTTTTCCAGGCGGCTCCATCTCTAGATCCACAGCCGCCGCCTGAAGACGAGGAGAGCTGAGGGAGCGCCAGAGACAAATGAAAAGGCGGCGAGATAAAAATCTAGAAAAATTTGATGATTCACCACCCTTGGAGGCCGAGACTCGACCCTCTGGTTACGTAGTAGTAGGGTTGGCAGGGGACAGAGGTAAATCGGGTCTACTGGCTGCGACCCGACAGGCTGGCTTGGCGTTGGCTTGAGGCTGGTCATGGATTCCGGCTTCTCCCTAGGCCAGGGAATTGGGCGCATGGATCGCAGGGATGTTCAACGGCACCGGTTTGTTCTCGCCCCGGCCACCACCACGCCCGCCACAAAGGCGGCTTTGGCAGTCTCGAGACCCCTGGATATACGGTCACCATCGTAAAGTTCGGGAATGCGTAAATTATCATCAATTGCGCGCACGTACAATGCATTTAGCTTGAAGATCGACGGTCACGAAGTGAGACATGGACACGTAGCAAGGATTATGTTCCTTTTCGGGGCTTGCGGGAAACTCAGCCGGTAGACATGGAGCGAATCGATAGCCAGCACAGCCCGTCAAGTGCTTTCGTGTCCACTGTCGAGGAGCCCGTTCCTTGAGCAAAAGAAAAGAAAATGCCCCAGATGGTTTATGGCAAGGGCTCAACAGGGCGCTGAGGACGACAGCCTTCCAACAGCTTCTCTGTGGCCCGGGCTTCTTTTCTCTTTGCTCGTGGGTGGTTGAAAATGCGAGTGTGTGTGGGTGTTGAAGCTTGGTGTGGCCGCCGTGTGGAGTACCTAGCCTACGGCACAGGATCCATCTTCCCCCGCGGTGGCCCAGGGCTCACCGGGGAGCTGGGCACAAGCTGGCGGGAAGCCTGTGAGCAAGGGCCGGCTGCTGAAGGCGAAGGAGCCAAGTGCCAAGGAACGAAGTGCACACAGAAAGCCACGGGAACCTCGACAGGGGAGTCAGATAGAGACAGGGAACGGCAGGGAGCGGCAGGGACAAGGCTTGAGTCATTCCAGGACCCGTGTCCACTAACACAGCAGAGCCACAGAGCCCGCTCCGAATCCACCCACAGAAGCACCCACAGAAGCACCCACACTCAAGCTAAACTCCGCGCCGAAAGCCGCGCACTGTAACCCGGCGTCGCGGCTTTGAGGTGCATGTACCGGCTCCAGCGATTCTGCCTGGGTCAGGTACCTGCTTTGCTGCTTTCTAGCCTCCTGACCCTCGGAGAAGCAGTTGCGTTGAGAATTGTTTGTCCAGTGCACTTTCCTCCCCACACTGCCTCTCTATCCACCCATCCATCCCGTCTGCAAGCTGCCTCCTGGAGCTCAAGCATCATCAACTGCTAAAATATACGTACCGCACGTCTCCACCTGAGGCAAAGAAAAAAAAGCAGCCCTCCCCCCGTCCGAAGCTCGGGTCCACGCCTCACATCCTCGTCTCTTCCTCCCAGGAACACACCCTCCTCCAAACAACCCCAGACAATTCTTCTCGAGGGGAGCCTTTTCTTTCCGCTATTTTCCCCCTTCGCTTGTTCCATCTTCGCTTCTCCCTCTCACCATTTCCTCCCTAATCTGGCCTGCGCGTTTGTTTGACGGCTGTCGCGCTGTCAAATGAACCTGCATTCGATATCCTTCCTTTTCTCCCATGTAAGTGACTGTTTTCCATTGGTCCATCCACAACTACCACACACTTCCTCGGACCCTAAGATCTCGTGGCCCGACCACGATCTCATTGTCGTCCGACCTTCACTCTAGCTTTTCGCTGTCCTCAGGCAGGACAACTTGACGCGACACATTCTCTTGTACTTGTTGGTGCTGACAGCCATCCTTCAGTCTCCCCCTCCGCCAGGTGCCATCTAAATGCCCACCATTTACTCCTCCCTCTACACGAATTTCGTCCGTCAAGGATCAACATTCGCAAAGTCCATCACCACCCACGGCTACGCCCAGTCCGTAGTCGCCGCCACACATCCTCACGTCCTCAACTCTCAGAACCGTCCTGTCTTCACCCGTCGCAGCACCAAGTCCCGACTTGGCCGCCTCTCTAGCTTTCAGCTCCACTCCGCCTTCCACACCGACCCCAGAGTTGGAGTCGTCGCTCCCGGCCTCTCCGACCTCCGTGTTACCGACAACCATGGAGGATTAGACGACTATTTCGAGGCCCTGCAGCAGCAGCAAGCCGACGGCGAAATCGACCCCGAATGGACCCAATTCGAGTTCCCTAAGCGCATCGAGTGGAAGCCTACTGCGGCCTCCATTCTTACCAAGGACAGACCCTCTGGGCATGATGCCGAAAATATCATCGTCGAGGATGCTGATGTCGAGTCCACTCTCTCCTTTGATGACCAGGCGGCCCTCGCTCACATCGATGCCGCCCTAGTGAAGGAGATCGAGGCACGGAGCTTCCATGGGGCCACTGAAAATGCGGCTGCAGCTGGACGACCAGGCTCAACCCTGGGCTCCAAGTCCCGATCTCCTGCGATTGAGAGATCGCGAACTCCCGCAAGCGTGGCCCGCAGCGCCACACCTCCTGCCGACCCCCAGTCTCAGTCGTACGCCGACCACCTCCACAAGCTTTCCGAGGCTGGTCGCTACACTGAGATCCCAGCCGTCTTTGAGGCCATGCTGGCCACTGGTGTTCAACCAATTGCCAGTGCCTACAATGCTCTCCTCGTCGCAGCAATCCACATCCCAACCAAGAAGATTGAGATTGTCTCCAAGGCTCTTGATGTCTACGCCGACATGCTTCGAAGGAGGGTATCCCCTGACGCGGATACCTTCAATATTCTGGTTGGTCTGCTGGCGTCGCGATGCCTCGAGGTCGCCGAATTAAAGGCTGCTCTGGAGGACAAGCGAGTCCGCTTCGGCGGTATGGACGAGCCCGGCAAGTTTATGCTTGCTTCGTCCGAACTTGAACACGCTATTCTCTGCGAGGATGATCGGCTCGATCTGGCTATCAAATTGTTTGACACGTCGGTTGACACTGATGCGGCCATGTACTCTGCTGAGACCTACCATCAGCTAATTTCTGCTTGTGCCCAAGCTGGACGTGCTGGTGACATGCTCCGACTTTTTGAGCACATGGAGGCTAACCAGATTATTCCCTTCGCTGCGGTGTTCCCCACCATGATCACCGCGTTCGCTACCTCCGGAGATCTGATTAGCGCTGTCGAGTGCTACAACGAATACCGCAACCTAGCTATCGCCAATGACGAAGGCCAGGAGACCCTCTACGACCGCCTGGATGCCGAGGTTTATGCTGCCGTCATCAACGCCTATGTCATTACCGACAAGATTGAGGGCGCCATGAAGTTCTTCCAGAAGATCGTCAGCGAGTATGGCGTTCGCGCCGCCGACATCAAGGATGCCTTGGTTACCACTGGCTTTGTCAAGGGTTTCATCACCCGCGGCATTTATCAGGAGGCTTTCCACTGGGCCCAGGCCGTAGAGGCTGAAGCTCGCGCCAAAGCCTTCAGCCAGATAGCCACGATCGCTGCGGACAAGGACGACAACGCCACTGCTGTCGCCGCCTACTCTAGTATCCCTGCCTACTTTGAAGACATGGCCACACCCGCCACATCTCTCTTGGCCATGAGCGTCCGAGAGGGAGATGTTGCCGCCGCTACCAAGTACTGGAGCGTCCTCAGCAACCCCGAGACCCGTGTGACGACCTCTTTTATCGAGCCAACTGCCATGTACGCCGTCGCCTTAATTGGTTCCGGCCAGGTCTCCGAGGGTCTGGCACAGTCCGAGATTATGTTCCAGCGCATCCGAGCTACCGAGTCTGACGCCCAACCCCACCTCGTTGAGGAGGTTGATGAGGGCGTTGACTTCATCGCTCGGTACATGGAGACTCGAGGTATTGCCGATCCTCGTGAGATGGCTTCCCAAGTCTCGAGTTTCCATCAGCAGTCAGCATCTCCGTTCCTTTCGACCCCGACCGTTTCGAGCTTTGAGGACACGTTCGATCCTTATGCCCACAACACCGACTTCAAGGGATCTTCCCTGATTGCGGATGATCTCGAGGGCAACCATGGCCGTAAGGGACCCCGTCTGGGCGACGCTCTCAACCGGTTCCGAAACATGCGACGCGCCGGCCGCCACCCTCGATACATCACCTACGCCAAGCTGATTTCCGCCGCCGCCCGCGACAGCAAGATGGATGTCTGCCACGACATTCTCGCCATGGCTCGCACCGATATGCCCCTGCAGCTCCAGTATGCCGTTGTGAGGTACGGCTGGTCTAGCATTCTTGATGCCATGGTTGGCGCGTGTCTCACCATGGGCAACCGAGGACGGGCCGAGCAATTTCACCAGGAACTTTTGGAGATGGGTGCTACGCCTTCAGCCAACACTTTCGGCCTGTACATCACTACCTTGAAGGACTCAACCAAAACTTTTGACGAAGCGTCGGAGGCCGTTCGCATCTTCCACCGTGCTAAGGCTGAGGGCGTTGAGCCTAGCTCGTTCTTGTACAATGCGCTCATCGGCAAGCTGGGCAAGGCCAGGCGTATTGACGACTGTCTGTTTTACTTTGCTGAGATGCGAGCGTTGGGTATCAAGCCCACATCCGTCACCTATGGCACCATTGTCAACGCTTTGTGCCGAGTTAGCGACGAGAAGTTTGCGGAGGAGCTGTTTGACGAGATGGAGGCCATGCCTAACTACAAGGCTCGCCCCGCTCCCTACAACAGCATGATGCAATTCTTCTTGACTACGAAGCGAGACAAGTCAAAGGTTCTGGCTTACTACGAGCGTATGAAGGGCAAGGGCATCGCCCCCACAGCCCACACTTACAAGCTCCTCGTTGATACGCATGCCACTCTCGAGCCCGTCGACATGGAGGCCGCTGAGGATATCCTCGGCAAGATCCGTGCCTCTGGTCAGCGAGTCGAGCCTGTCCACTACGCCTCGCTCATCCACGCTCGCGGGTGTGTGATGCACGACATGGAGGGCGCTCGCAAGATGTTCGATTCTATCGTCAAGGAGTCCCTTGTATCTGTCAACGCCAGCTTGTATCAGGCCCTGTTTGAGGCCATGGTCGCCAACCACCAGGTTGCCGCTACCGAGCCTGTTTTGCAGCAAATGCGACGCCAGCGCGTTGAGCTGACTCCGTACATTGCAAACACCTTGATCCATGGCTGGGCTGCCGACAAGAAGATCGAGAAAGCCCAGCAGATTTACGATACTGTGGGCCGAGAGAAGCGCGAGCCCAGCACCTATGAGGCTATGACCCGGGCTTACCTTGCTGTTGAGCAGCGGGAGCAAGCCAAGGGTGTTGTTGGGGAGATGCTCACTCGCGGTTACCCCAGTGCCGTCGTCAACAAGGTACTTGAGCTTCTCGGCGGTGGTCAAGAAGCGTCCACCGATTGAGTGTGCTGAGTGTCTATTAATTCGGTGGCTTTCATGGGAAAGTTGGGTTTTCTTTGTTCAGTATTGGCGCGCTCTGTTTGATACCCCGCTGCGCTGGATGGAATGTTTTACGATGGGGGTTGCATTGAGAATTCGAGAGGCATACCAGCCCTCGCTCCCTTAATGGGATGGCGTTTAGGATATAAAACGGGTATGAAATCGTGACGACGGCCTCTGGGTTAAGGGATTCGGGGCCGAACGTTGCCTGATAGACAACACACCACTCCAAATAAGGGAAAACAAAGATATTCGCAGCATATAGGGACCAAGGAGAAAGATAGGTCTACAGGGTCATGGGAGACCAACTGGGAGGCGAAAGCAGAGAAGGGACCTGCTGCCTGTACTATCATACAAGGAAATGAATCAAAGAATAGTTTCAAGTGTAACAAAAAGAAATGTCTCGATGCTGGTGACTACCTAGACTCATGCTCTCGTTGCGGGTTGATGGATACTGTCACTGTAGAAGCATAGTTTCCTCTCTTGGTTCATAATTGACGCGGCTAAGCTCTATCGGGCTTCAAGTCGTTGGGCTTCGAAGGAGGTACAAAGTACACCGCCACAGTGCTAGCTTTGAGGCACAACGGGGTTATGCACGGTGTGAGGCTGGTGATGGCCCCGCTACCTCATCACGATTCTTCCCGGTGTTGTACTGTACCTGAGTAAAAGAGCTCACTCACAACCTTTGAATCCTGCCATTGCAAGCCAAAGCGAGCGTTCCTCTCGTCCGGTATATCCACGTCACCGTCCAGGGGCCAGATATCCTTCGTCCTTGAGGTCTGCTTGGCTGTAAACCACTTCGCTTTCGTCTTCCTTCACTTTCTTCTTCTTCTTCTTCTTCTTCTTCTTCTTCTTCTTCTTCTTCTTCTCGTCATCATCCATCCATCATGCCCTCTCGTAACCCCACCATCGCCGTGTCGGCGCCCGGCAAGGTCCTCCTTGCGGGCGGCTACCTGGTGCTCGACCGACAGCACACTGGCTTCGTATTTGGGCTGAGTGCGAGGATCAACGTGATTGCTGCTGAGATTCACACTACGCCCGGGGTGCAGCTGACGGAGATTGTCGTCGACAGCCCGCAGTTCCTCGACGCCCAGTGGCGGTACGGCTACCGCTTGGCCGAGGCGGGCGGCGGCATCAAGGTCACCCAATTGCAGGTGTAAGTTGATCTATTTCTGCCGCGTCGAGCTGTTTTCGGCTCTCTGATGGGGATTCTGAATATCTGCCCCTCACTACCCCCCACTCGACTTCGCCCGGCTGCTCGGGACCATCCATCTTTAACCCACGGGGGCGTGGCCTGTTCTCTTGCTCACTCAACCTGCTACAGCGGATCCAAAATCAACGCCAACCCGTTCGTGGAGACCACCCTCAGCTATGCGCTCACCTACATCGACCGCGTCGCTGGCAAGCGGCCCAGTCACAGCATGACGGCTGCGCGCCTCATCATCCTCGCGGACAACGACTACTACTCCCACTCGGGCTCGGCCGACACCGCGAGGGGCCGCTTTGCCAAGTTCTCCGTGGCCCTGGGCGACGCCAACAAGACCGGCCTGGGCTCCTCTGCCGCCCTCGTCACTTCACTGACCACGGCTCTCCTGATTCATTACCTACCCGAGGACCTCTTTGATGTTGAGTCGGACAAGGGAAAGCGGACGCTGCATAACCTGGCGCAGGCGGCGCACTGTGCTGCGCAGGGCAAGGTCGGCTCCGGCTTCGATGTGGCGGCTGCCGTGTTTGGATCCTGCCGATACAAGCGTTTCTCTCCCGAGACGCTGAGCGAGATCCCGGAGCCTGGAAAACCGGGCTTCACGGACGCTCTGGTTCGGCTGGTCGACGGAGGGTCAGCGTGGGACGTCGAGGTGGCCAAGGACGAGGTCAAGATGCCCAAGGGCGTGGTGCTAAGGATGTGCGATGTGGACTGCGGCAGCCAGACGGTGAGCATGGTCAAGAAGGTCCTGGCATGGAGGGTGCAGGACCCCGAGGGCTCCAAGCGTCTCTGGGACGACCTTCAGCGACGGAACGAGGACCTGGTTGCCACGCTCAAGCAGGGGGACGTTGAGCAGCTCCCCGCCAGGCTGGCCGCCGTCCGAGAGCTGATCAAGAAGATGGGCACCTCCAGTGACGTGCCCATCGAGCCGGACAGCCAGACGGAGCTGCTCGACGCCATCGGCGCGGTCGAGGGCGTGTACGGAGGAGTCGTGCCGGGCGCGGGCGGCTTCGACGCGCTGGCGGTGCTGATGAGGGACGACGCCGAGACCAAGCAGCGCGTAGAGACATTCCTGGCCGAGTGGGCGCAGGTCAAGGGCACCAAGGTCAAGCTCCTGGCGGTCAAGGGCGAGATGGAGGGTGCGCGGGCGGAGAGCTTGGATGTTTATTCAGGGTGGATCTGAGGGGATTGTGAGTGTACGACGTACAAGCAATTAATAGCCATAGACTTATGAGAAAGAATGACACAATGACAGGAAGAGCGGGATCAAGGGCACATGCTATGTAAGAAGTGCATCATGAGTTATCATGGGATATCATCGGTTGGCTCAAAGAAGCGAACAAGGAAAGGTAGGTAAGCCTATCTAATCCAGGTCCGAGACCCAAATGAAACCTTGCTTTTCTGCAAGCGAAGAAACGAACGTCTTTTCTGTTTTAAATGCGAGACAAAGACGACCCTCGCTCGCTTCGGGGGCTTCTCATTTCGTCTTCTTCTTCTGTGAATTAAAACAATTAGGTTCCCACCCATACCATTTCCCCCGTGTTCCGGTTGTTTCCCTGGGTATGAAGTCCATCCGATAGTTGCTGTATCCCGAGTCCGTGGTCGCTCCCTGACATGGCATGACGATTTGCTGTCCAAAAATAGCTGTACCCGCTCCCGTAATCCATAACTTGACCCCTCCCAGAAACATGCCCTCGTATAAGTATCTAATCCGTAACTTGGAGTAGAGGACCAACCGCCTCCCATTATCCGCTTTGTAAAAACAAAAACAAAAAGCACAGGTTCCGACTTCGTACATGTAGTCTTACACACTTTCATCTTACACGCGTCGGCGCGGGCATCGCCGAGACAGGTGGCGCCGCACGTTGGCCCCTTTGGGCCCTGCCGCTCGCCTTGGTTTATTTTGGGGATTGCCTTTATCACGGCAGGCTGTCCGTCGAAGTGGTCGCGTGCTTGGTCATGGCGCCCAGCATTGGCGGCGGGCGCACCGGGTGCGAGAAGAGGCTGGACGTCGAGTACGGCGAGCGAGGCGTGAGCGGCGTGGGCATGACGGGCTCAGCGATGCCGATGCGACTGGCTGCGGCCTTGTCTCGAAGCATGGAGATCCTTGAGAGGCCGAAAGTGTTAGCTGAGATGATTTTCTTTCCTTTTTCTTTTTCTTTCTTTTTATGCGGGAGTTTGCATTCGAGGGCTGGGGGGGTTTGTTGGGCTTACTCGTCTTCGGAAATGCCGGGTAGCAGGACAGGTTCATGCTTGAGGTTGAAAGGAGCGGACTGAAGGACGCCAGGGCCTTGGGTTAGCATTTCTATTCTTTTTTTTTCTTGTGTCTACTCGAGTATCGCAACGTACAATCTGCATCGACCGGTGCTTCTCCTTGCGGCGCCGTTGCCGGATGAGCGTCTGCACGCGCGAGCACAGCGTGCGGACGTTGGTGGAGATCTGCATCTTGGCTCGGGAGCTCGAGGACCGGAGGTGGGCTAGCGGCGCGGCGCTGCGGAGGTCTCGATCCGAAGTCCTGAGGAGAGTGGGCTTCATCGGATGTTCAGGACTTTTCGGGGATAAAACCCGATATAAAAGGATGGCTCTTTTGTTTTATTTTAATAGGGATATTCTTGTTGTGTCGATTCGAATTCGGAACGGTGGGAAGTGTAATGAATGTAAGCCGGGCGGTCGGTCAGTGACGCGGAGGTGAAACCACAGCGTGGGGTTGGATAGCGGCGGTGAACCAGCGGAGCGGAGTTGCAGAGCGGAGTCGTTGTTGGTGTAAATAAAGGCAAGTACTTGGGTAGGTAGATATCGAAGGATTAAAAAAGGTGTTGGAAGTAGAGAACAAAGATCTGGTTCGAAGGGGAAAGAAAAAAAGGAACGTAGAAGAAAGGTTTCCAACGACGCCGTATTAAGAACGAACAAAGAGAAGGAAAGAAGAAAAAGAGGGTCGAGAGAATTCTCGCGGGTAGGTGGTGGCGAGGCAGCAAAGACACGACAAAAAAGGAGTGGAACCCCGACCGACTTAAGGAAGGGTGGCTTGGGAAGCTGTGATGTGATGTTTGTTTGTCTGTCGCGGCGCGTAAGAGGAGGGGAGAGAAAGAGAGAGAGAGAGAGAGAGATGGAGATGGAGATGGATCGCACGGGGCAGGAATATCCACACGGACAAGGCGAGTGCCCCGAAGCCATATATACGCAATTCTTTACACAGAACCATCAATCGTGAACGGCGATGCTCCTCCCTCCCTCACAAAAGGGCCCCCCCGCCGTCCGTCCGCCCGTCCCACACCACGTGTCGAAAGGGCGAACAGCCACCCGCCCCAGCTCTTACACGAAAAGCCGGCCTCAATCAGCCAAGCTTAGCTGGGCAGTCAACAGGGCGGGAGAGAGAGAGACAGAGAGAAAGAGCCGGAAGGAATGGAATCCGGATAGAGATGTAGAGGGAAGGGGTTCACAGTGACCGCCAATGGAATGGGACCCGGGACGAACTGGAATTTCCCAGCCGTTCACAGTGAAACGCCCTTTAACTACGGTAAACACGGCCCTCGCGGTGAACGCACGCCAATAGTGAGCACGTCCAGTCGCAGAAGCCGGAGGAGGGGGGTTGTCTCAGAGACCGAGACATTATCGCGTTGTGTGACGGTTGGCTGGCTTCGTAAAAGGCCCAAAGAGGGGGGTGGGGGGGCTAATTAGATAGATAGGTATCTAAGTAGGCAGTATGTAGACTAGTACGTTGAAATTCAACATGTACTTTCGGGGGGAAATGTGCCCGTTTGCAGGATTCTCGATATTCACACAAACAGGTTTTCATTTGGCGGTAGTGAAGTCAGGGAGACAAGACACACGCAGATTGCCCATCCGTCACCTAGATAGGTAGTCTTTCTAGCCTGAGTATCTATCTAGTTTAGATATTAGCCCCGTGGGACAAAGGGAGAAGGCGGACCCCCCCCAAGGGCGAATCGTCGCTAATCTTGGGCCCCATGGCAGGCAGACAGGCAGGCAGATTAATTAATTAATTAATTAATCAATCGCGTCTCTCCCTGCTCTTGAAACATGCAGCTTTCACATATTTCGTGCAATGTGCCTGTCAACCGCCGGGTGGCCCCATCGACGTTGGGCCGATTTGCCGTCATAGCGAAGTGAACAACCCACGCCGGGTGCGTCTCACACACCGCCGCGTGGTTGCTGGGCGTTTGGTTGCACTCGGTGGAATGCAGCCGGTCAAGGTGAATTAAAGATTGGAGGGAACGTACGTCGACGGCCTAGCTAAGCTCCGAGCAATGGAAATCAAGATGAGAAGCTGCACGAGAGAGCATTAGGGTTGATTACGCATTTCGGTTCATTTCGTTTAACTTCATTTCATCCCGTCCCATCCCATCTACTCTGACTAGCCTGCTGCTACTACCTCTACTTCGGGTAGTCCTTGAGGTGGTAGCTCTTGAGCTTGACGAACTGGTCGTATCCGAACTTGCTGAGCGTCTGGCCCTTGCCCGAGTTCTTCCACCCGGTCCATGCCAGGTCCTGTCGACGGGTGTTAGCAGAGCGGTAACTAGGTAGCTCACACGGGGGCTCGTCGTCAGGCGGGATTATACTTACAGGGCTCGGGTAGTCGCATCGGTTGACAAAGACGGTGCCCGCCTCCACGTCCTCGGCAATCTCGTACCCCTTGTCTGTGTCCTTGGTCCAGATGCTCGCTGTGAGGCCGAACTCGCTGTCGTTCATGAGCTTGATCGCCTCTGCGTCGCTCTTGACCTTTTGCACCGCCACCACGGGCCCAAACGTCTCCTCCACCATGACCCGCATGCTGTGGTTGACGTCGACTAGCAGCGTGGGCTTCACAAAGTTGCCCTTCGGCGGGGGGTTGCTGAAGCTCTCGTTCTCCGGGGTCGCGTCCTTTGCGCCCTTGTCCAGGGCATCCTTGATGTGCTCCTCGATGGCCTCCTTGGACCTCTTCGAGACCACGGGGCCGACATGGGTGCTCTTGTCGAAGGGGTCTCCGAGCTTGTATCCCTTGAGGACCTTCTGGACAGCCTCGACAAAGGCGTCGTGGATCTTCTCGTCCACGTACACGCGCTCCAGGGAGCAGCAGCTCTGGCCCGAGTTGAAGATGGCGCCGTCGACAATCTCGCCCGCCGCCCAGTCGATGTCGACGTCGGCCCTGACGTACGCGGGGTCCTTGCCGCCGAGCTCGAGGCCGACATTGACCACCCGGTCGGCCGCTGCCCTCTGCACCGCCAGGCCGCCGCCGACGGAACCGGTGAAGCAGACGAGGGAAACCAGAGGGTTTCGGATAATCGTCTCCATGGTGATGGGCGAGCCGCAGTGGAAGTACTGCAGCACGCCCTTGGGAAGGCCCGCCTCGGCGAAGGTCTCGGCGGCTCGCTCGACCACGGTAGGAGTCTGCGGGGATCCCTTGAGGATCACCGCGTTTCCGGCTAGGATGGCAGGGATGAGAGAGTTGACAAGAATGAGGTAGGGGTACTGTGACGAATTAGCGGCCGTTTGCCTGGAAATAAGCCAAGCCACATACGTTCCATGCGAAGATGACTAGGACAGGGCCGACGGGGACCTTTCTGATGAAGCGCTTGAAGCCCTTCTCAGCCTCGCCATCCGTGTCCTTGAGGGCCTCGCCGCTGATCTTGAGGAGATACTCGCCGCGCTTCACGGCCGTAGCGACCTCCCCGGGCGTGTAGTTGATGGGGCGACCCATCTGGGCCGTGAGTTCCTCCCCGAGCTGGTCCTTCTTCGCCTCCAGGCCGTTGAGGAACTTGCGGACGATGTCCTGGCGCTCCTTGAGCGTGGTCTTGCGGAAGCTCTGGAAGGCCTCGGTGGCGACCTGGGGGAGGGCCTCGAGGTCGGCCGACGAGGCGCCATTCCGGCTGAGGATGGCCTCGTTTGTGTTGGGGGAGATGGTAGTGATAACCTCGACGGACATGGTGACGGGATTCTCGGAGATGATGAGAGAAATTAGTCCTTCAGAAAGAGGCTTCTGAGATGTTCCTTCGAGGGGTGGTCTCAGAGGGTGGAGCAGAACGGAACAAGATAGTTATTTGCCCCACGTAACCCGACGTCGGCCGTTTGACGCCGCACCCCGCTATCACATATAAGTGGCGGCCTTTAAGTACTTTTTAACCACTGTCATCGGGCAGTCCGCGAAACTGGCAAGACGGGTTTGATGGAGAGAAAAAAACGAGAGCTCTGGGTACTCTTCTTTGTTGATGGCGTACTGAAGAAATCTACTAGACGGGTTTCCGAGCATGGCTTTAAATGGCTGTGAAACTCTGCATGTATGTAGGTCTAGGGTATCTCGCCTTCATCGTGTAAGACAGCTGCAACGACCGCGTAAAGCAACTTGTATGGTGCGCAGACACAAACGAAGCCTGTTGATCGAGTCATGTCTAATTTCGGTACATACCTCATGTTTGAGTGGTACGAAGCGTAGGTATAAAGTCGAGGGGCTCGTTACTTCATCAACGGATAGGCGCCTGAGAAGCGGTGTTGGGGAATACGCAAGTTTTGAGGCTGTGCTTGGAACTTGGCTTTGGATTTTGAACTTGCTTCTGTGTATGTATGCGTGGTCAAGTTTTCTCAATGGCCCCCTAGATGTAGGGTCTTAAAAACGGCAACAAACCCCCAAGGACTCAACAGCCGATGCGTAAACCAGCGAGTCGAACGTGTCTCCAACTCTGAAGTCCCCAATCCTGAAGTCAGCGTTGCTAAATTCCACAGAAGTCAAAATGCCAACTTGAAGCCACTGCCTTTCTCGAATAATTTCCCTGAACTTATCGAAACATGACCCCAATCTCGAGGTTATAGTCTGGATGATGCCAACTCCACACATCGAAGCGTGATTGGTTTAGTGGTAAAATTCTCCGTTGCCATTCGAGCAACGTCGGGGAGCCCTGGGTTCGATTCCCAGATCACGCACGGATCCATACAAGTTACTGGTAACTCGGTCGACTTCCCTTTTTGCCATCCTTCATTGAGGATGGATGGATGGATGGATGATGATGTCCTTGGGAGGTTGGACAACTTTTCTTGCATAGCGGTGGCGGCGCCGTGGATAACCATGGCACCTCTCCATATCAGATGATGATTGGTTCTAGCTAGTTGCTGGACCCACGTCCTGACCAAGCTTATCTTATCGACCACTTTTTTTTCTTGAGCCGTCAGCTTCAGACTGCTTGCCTCTTCCAATTGAAGACTTTCGACAACCATTCACAATGGCGCCCGAGAAGAAGAACGAGTTTCTCGACGCTGCGGACAGCGAAGACGACAACGATGCCGGCTACGACTCGGAGGATGATGACATGAGAAAGGGTGGCCGCAGTGCCAAGCGCCGGAGGATTGACGACCACGAAGACCTGGCCAGCGACCTCGACGACGATGTCAGCGACGAGGAAGAGGACGCGCAAGAAACCGACATCAAGGTACTTATGAAAGACGAAGACGACCACGGCAAGGAAGAATCAAAAAAAACCAAGCTCAAGTTAAGAGACGTCGGCTCATTAGACCTGCCCGACATCACACGCCCCTTGACGAAGAAGAACCTCGTTGCCTCAAAGGCGGCAATCAAGAAGTCCGGCGTCATCTACCTCTCGAGAATCCCGCCCTTCATGAAGCCTCAAAAGCTGCGCTCCCTGCTAGAGCCCTACGGCACCGTCAACCGCATCTTCCTGGCCCCCGAAGACCCGGCGTCCCACTCCCGTCGCGTCAAGGCCGGCGGCAACAAGAAGAAGTCGTACACCGAGGGCTGGGTCGAGTTCACCAAGAAGAAGGAGGCCAAGGCGGTGTGCGAGATGCTCAACGCGCGCACCATCGGGGGGAAGAAGGGCAGCTACTACCGCGACGACCTGTGGAACCTGCTGTACCTCAAGGGCTTCAAGTGGCACAACCTCACGGAGCAGATCGCGGCGGAGAACGCCGAGCGGACCAGCCGCATGAGGGCCGAGATCACTAAGACGACGAGGGAGAACAAGGACTTTGTCAAGAACGTGGAGAGGGCTAAGATGCTGGATGGCATGCAGGCCAAAGCTAAGAAGAGGAAGGCGGAAGACGGCGACGAGGGTGAGGGCGAGGACAAGGACAAGGGCAGGAGCAAGAGCCAAGTGCGACAGGCTTCGCGATCCTTCCAGCAGGTGCCGCTGGCCAAGAAAAAGGTGGAAGTGGAGGACCAGCCGGCGAATGTGTCGCGGGTCCTGAGCCAGATCTTTTAATTAATGTACCCCATGTTTATTCCCCCGTCCTTTTCGCATCTCGCCGTAGAACGTCGTCATAATTGATGTTGGAAGCCTTTTACCTCGTTGGTCCTAGCACGATCTGAGTGGACCCTTGCCATGGGAGAGTCCACGATCCGGTTTAATGCATGTGCCCCGCGGGCGATGAAAAAAATGTACGTCCGATAAGCTTCCCAGCGCTTATCAAGCAGCGGGGCAAACAATTTTCCCACTCTCTTTCCTGATGTGAAGAGTCACGCATCTGTTGTAATCAACACACAAAACAACCACATCAAGTCCCCAGGATATATTCGTCGCAAGCATGTCGATGGATCTTGATGACCAGCCGGTGTCCATCGCACCCGGCAACCAGCAGCAGAATGTCGCGACGTGAGTACTCTGCATCTCGCGGGAACCCCCGCACCTCGTTTCCTCGCCCTTCTGGCTAACGCGAAACCCGCAACGCAGTATCCTGTGCTGCAACTGCGGCGCTCCCATCGACGGAACCACGGCCACCGGCGCCCTCTGCTACGACTGCGTGAAGCTCACCATCGACATCTCCCAAGGCGTCCAGCGCGAAGCGACGCTCAACTTCTGCCGAGACTGCGACCGATGGCTCATGCCCCCCACCAGCTGGATTGTTGCCGCCCCGGAATCCCGCGAGCTGCTCGCCCTGTGCCTCAAGAAGCTGAGGGGCCTCAACAAAGTCCGCATCGTCGATGCCAGCTTTGTCTGGACGGAGCCGCATTCGCGCCGAGTCAAGGTCAAGCTCACCATCCAGGATGATGTCCAGGACGGCATGCTCCTCCAGCAGAGCTTCGAGGTCGTTTACGTGGTGGCGTACCAACAGTGCCCCGAGTGCGCCAAGTCATACACCGCCAACGTCTGGCGAGCCGCCGTGCAGGTCCGACAGAAGGTCCTCCACAAGCGAACTTTCTTGTTCCTGGAGCAGCTCATGTTGAAGCACGGCGCCCACAAGGACACCCTTAACATCAGAGAAGCCAGAGATGGCATCGACTTCTTCTTCGCAGCGAGGAACCAGGCAGAGAAGTTTGTCGACTTCCTCAACTCGGTTGTGCCAGTCAAGGTGAAGCACTCGCAGGAGCTGATTTCCTTGGATACCCACACTTCCAAAGCGTCATATAAATTCACATACTCGGCTGAGCTGGTGCCGATATGTAAAGACGACCTCGTCGCTATACCCATAAAAATGGCGAAGCAAAACGGCAACGTCACCCCTCTTCTCCTGTGCCACAAGATCGGTACCTCCGTCTACTTGTTGGACCCTCAGACTCTCCAAACCGCCGACATTAGCTCGGCGATTTACTGGCGTGCTCCTTTCATATCCCTGGCGGACACTAAAGAACTCGTAGAGTTCATCGTTATGGATATCGAGCACACAACAACTCAAAAGGGCAAGTGGATCCTCGCCGAGGCGACAGTTGCTCGAGCCTCTGATCTGGGAGTCAACGACAAGTCATACTTCACCCGGACACACCTGGGCCGCTACCTGCACCCCGGCGATTCGGTAATGGGATATCTCCTTTCCGAAGCCAACTACAACAATACCGACTTTGAGGCGATTGAAGCATCCAACACATACTCGTCGCTCGTCCCTGACGTGGTCTTGGTGAAGAAGCATTACCCCCACCGTCGCAAGAACCGCACCAGAAACTGGAAGCTCAAGCGCATGGGCAAGGACGATGGCGATCTTCTGCCCAAGAAGGCCGACCAAGACCGCATGGACCAGGAGTACGAGCAATTTCTGCGAGATGTTGAGGAGGACGAGGAACTTCGTGCTACGCTCGCTCTGTACAAGGCCAAGGAGAAGGCCGATTTGGATGCGATGAGCGTGGCAGAGACAGAGGGAGATGATGAGGCGCCCAAGGTTGACATGGACGAGTTGCTGGACGACTTTGATGAGCTTACAATGGCAGACGCGTAATGGCTCACATGAGACTCGCAATGAAAAGAAATGATATTTACCTTAAATCGCGGTGGCCAATATCGGATTAAAACAACTATGCAAGATGAGTCGCTTGAGCATTGTGTCACTGTGAGCTTCGTTCGTGACGTCAAAAGTCGTAAACCCCCTTCACATGAATGATGGGATATTGTCGGGCGCGGGCTTCTTGTGATTGGAGGGACCTCTTTGTTCGACCGTGTGGGCTTGATCCTTGGACTTTTGCCGTCGTATTCTTCGCTTGTTAATTCCAAATGGGTCATCATCGTCGTCGCCATTTTCGTCATCGCTATGCTTTGATATGTTGCTTTCCCGAGATGGCCCAGCCTTGGCCGGTGTGAAACGGGGTCGACGTACACCCAGGGCAGGCCTGGGGCTATTCGTCGAACTCGAGCTTGCAGCTTTGGGAGTGCTTAGCGGCCATGCTGTCGAGCGGGACGAGGTCACAGAGGATGATGTGTGGGTAATGCGGGCTGTCTTCGTTGTCGAGCTTCGCGACGGTGTCACCGGGTCGTCGTCGCTGCCCTCGGTGCTATCATCGTCCATCCTTGGCAGCCGACGCTTCCTGGCTGACGTTGACCGCTGCGGCGAATCTCGTGCCTTGGGCGGACTGGACAGGTTCGACTGGAACCCAGCGGCCGCTCTAGTCGTCGCCGTGCTAGCCGCAGCGGCGGAAATCCACTTGGTTTCCTTCCGGGGACTCTCCATCAAGCCTCGCAGCCCGGTGGGCATCCGCGGCAAACCGGCCCCGTCGTCGCTTCGCAGCACCTTGCGCTGCTTCAGGGCCTGGCGCGCGCTGTCGTGCCGCTGGCGCGCGAGGAGAGTCGGCGTGCCAACGACGGGCCGCTCGATCTCCCGGATGGCGTCCGCGTTCTGAGCCTTGGCCAGGTTCTTGAGCCGGTTGTACTCGGCGCGGTGGAGGTGCGTGGTGAACTGGTGGGCGACGTTGACGAGCTCATCCTCCACCATGCGATAGCCGTCATCGTGGAGAGGGCCGGGGATCATGAACCTGGGCGCGCTGCGTGAGACAGCCGATCAAGATAGGGGGGCAATGAGATGGACTTCTTCTACCTTTCGAGGGGGACCTCTGGGGGCGGTGACGTAGAGGGACTACGGGTGCCATCTAGGTAGCCGTGTTAAGCTGTGGACTACTGCGCATGGGTTGATGGTGGTGGGCATACCGCATGGATCGACTGCGCGCTCGCGACGCGCCTCCTTGAACGGCGTGTGAGGCAGCGACGGAAGCGCGTAGGGCAGGCTGGGGGGATTGGTTCGGGGCGGGCGCGGGCGCGGGCTCTCTGGTTTTACTGCACGAGCGATTCCAGGCTCTGGGTTCGCGCTGGATGTTTTCCATGGCAGGCGGCGTCCCATGATGCGGATGGTAGGCGCATTGTCGTTGGCGAGGTGTTGGAGTGAGACGTCAAAGGCGAGTTGAGGTTGGAGATCCGTTAGAACTGACGACTAACGAGCAGGGACCCCGGTACCTATCGCCTACCTAAGGCAACACCCACAGTGGATGGGCATCTGGAGACATGCCAACACCAACTATTGCCTCTTTTAATGGCTATTCGAAGGAAAATATGATTCGGTCACGCTCAGATTAATGATAAATAGCTATCATCGGCAATTTGGTCATGGAGCTGTGGTCCAACACCACCATGTGAGTTCAAGCGCAGCGAACTGCATCAGCGTGGCTAACACGGCAACAAGCCGTTGTGCTTTTCTTGTAGATGTTTGTGGGCTTGATGAAAATAAACAGGAGCGATCCCCAGTACGAATGGTGTTAGATATACTCATTTGCTTCCCTACCTTGTGAATTACCATGCACACATTAAGCTAGGCTGGGCGTTCTTTGGGCTTACACGACGATCAAAGGTCAAGTCGAGTGTGATGGCTGTGTTTTGCACAGGGGATGAGCCGTACATAGAACAAAAGCATCCGAATATTATTATCTCCGCATTAGAGTTTCTGAGAAACACACTTACTTAAGTCGTTTACGCAGTCGTTTCGTGACAGAGATGAACACAACTCTCTTTCCGAGGCTGGATCCCGAGACATAGATGAAGAAGGATGGAGATTACAGAATGAGGCTACCAAAGGCGGTGGACGCTTCGCTTGAACAAGGCCGCATCTATTGATGGTTTCTGAAAGGTTGCTACAAACTTGCCAGCGGTGGCATCAACAGCTATATTCATTCCCATCGCCTTGCAGGGCAGTTTGCTAGACCGCCTAAAGCAGCCCCAAGATCCAGACTTGACCATGTACAACAGAATTAACAACGCAGATCCCTACTTTACACGGAACTGTTCCAGGTTCTGAAACTCGCGCGTATCATGTGCGGAAGATGCTACTACACTCTCGGGGTTTCCGAGGGAGGGTGTCCTAACGACGAAGTATCGGGACGGAATCCGTGGGCTAAACTAATTGGGGAGCTTCTGCCACGAAGCTCCGGGGACTAAAATCAGGCTCCGTACGAACCTTTGCACTCCGGTCCTCCCGCGGGCGACCTAACCACGATGGCTGTCCTGTTAAGATGGGAATGGCCGCTTCACCATCTAGCGGTCACCTGCGGAGCTGAGGTAGCTCAAGCTCGGGGTGCTCTCAGAGGGGTGTCGCAGTTTGTCCATTAGCCCACATTTCTTAACGCAGTCCTAATACACTGACGCTGAAAGTTGATTTGGGCACTTTATATACAGCCTGGATAGCACGACCCTTTAAAGGTCTAATTTGTTTGAAGAGGGCTCATCTCGTCCACTTACGGCCATCGACAACTAAACACTTCCCTGGAGCATGTCGGGTTCTGTATGGGCAAAAAAGAGAGCTTATCTACCAGACACAATGTTCCAAGATCTTTAAGACAGCCAGCCGCACGACGCTTCTCAGCCCCGTTGACGTGCTCCCAAGCGAAGTAGAAGCCCGCTCTTTAGCACGGCCGCTCCAACCTCAGCCTTCAGATAAGCGCGCCCGTTCCTCCCAGCTCAAAACACGCCCCCTCCACCCACCGCTTCTTATCTCAGTGCCAAACCCCATTCTCCGCTACTGCTACTGTTTTTCCAATAAGAGCCCTCCAACTGGCCACAAGCCGCGACCCCTACCCGCACGCACAGAAACGCGCTCCGCCATCGGAGCCGCAGACTTGCCCGTGTGATCGGCTTGCTCACCGTTGACCCGTGGCAAGTGGATACCCGCGCAAGGTATCTATCCCGTCCGTACCTTGACTGAGGTGTGCGTGGTGAGGGTTCCCAACGGCCTTTCACCGATTCCCACCCGTCTTTCGGCGAGTGTTGCTCCGTTTGGGGGGCTTGAGGGCTGGGGAAGTTTCCTCCGCCTTCTTTTAGACGTCTTTATTTTATTTTATAGAAGGGCGGATTTTCATTCACATTTTAATGTGCGTGGCCTCCACGGCGCTGAACCAGACTAACCCATCAGCTTCCTGTAAGTCTCCTACAATTAAAAACACTACAACTCTGTCAACTAAATCAACCCATATCGCCCCTTGGCCGTTCTTCCTACCTATGTGTCTCACTCCTTCGGCACACGGCCCCCACTTCATCACAAGCTCCCTTCAACCGGACAAGGCCCTCTCTCCACCGCCACAACTCGTGCGCCTCTCCTAGCCCGGACATGTTTCGGAGGACGCGGGAGTGGGCCCTCCCTCTCTCGTCCCCATAGTCTCTCCTCTGCGGGGGAAGAGCCAGAAACTTGCCCATGCGGGGGTGGGCTTGCCAGTGCGGCCTCAAGTGTGGGGGATTCCCCGGACACGGCTGCTGACCTTTCTTGGTCGTTCCTTTTTCTCCTTCCTAGAGAGGGAGATATCGTCATCGGAATTCGCTTGGATGGCGAAGGGGACTGAAAGCCCGAGAACGCGAGGTTCCACCGAGACCTGAGTCTTACGTAGCGGAAACGACCACACTACACGAGAGCAAACCTCAATGGGACATGGTATTGCGTCAGAAACTCCGCGGTGCATCGTGCCCCTGCTCTTAGGCTTTTTCTTTCTTGCTTTGCTGGGTAACTTCCAAACTGGGGAGAATGCTTTTGGTGCTTTCAAGCGAGATCGGAAGCGGCCCAATCGGGAGGACTCCACACCCGTTCATGCTTGAGCCTGGAGTGGCGCGCCAAGCAATGCACATATGTACATGTAGCTAGAAAGACGGAGCTTGAGTTACAAACGCTAGAAACAGCACGCGGAGAGTTGGGGAAGCAAAGGATCACAACAGGAATGCATACCATATCAGGTTATTATTATGTAGAGAGGATCGTCCAATACTTTTCGTAGAGATCCCGCCATAGACCTACAAGGTACGTAGGTACGTAGGTGAAATTGACAGTTTCCCAAACGCCAAACCGGGGTCTTGTAAGTGACCTCCTCCATGAGCCAAGACAAACGATCCATGCAAACTTCACTTATTCAGCGGCTTCCCGAACAACCTTGTCAACAGCCTTGGCGAAGTACTCGACGTTGCTGTTGTTGAGACCAGCCATGCTGATGCGGCCGTTCTTGGTCATGTAGACGTGAGCTTCCTCTCGAAGCTTCATGACCTGGGCTTCGCTCAGGCCAGTGAAGCTGAACATGCCAATCTGGTCGGTGATGTGATTCCAGGTGCCGGGTGTCTCCAGCTCCTCCAGTTTTGCCCGTAGTACGGATCGCATGGTGATGATGCGGCCGGACATGGTACGCAGGTTCTCCTCCCACTCAGAAAAGAGCTCGGGGTCGTTGAGGACGGTGCTGACAATGCGCGCCCCGTATAGAGGAGGGTTGGAGATTTCTGATCGCTGGAGAATGGCCAATTGTGAGCCAATTCGGGCAATGGCATCGGGGGCGTCCTCGGCAGGGGAGGTGATGGCGTGGAAACAGCCAGCGCGCTCGCCGTAGAGGCCAAAGTTCTTGGCGAAGCTCTGAGCGACGACAAGCTCGAAGCCCTGCTCGACAAAGTAGTGGACTGCCCAGGCGTCTTTGGCGAGGTTGCCAGACGCAAAGCCCTGGTAGGCGCAGTCGAAGAAAGGGAAGTGGTTCTTCTCCCGCATGATGGCGGCAATCTCAATCCACTGCTCTTGAGTCGGGTCGACGCCAGTGGGGTTGTGGGCGCAGGCGTGAAGAACGAAGATGGAATGGTCCGGGGCCTTCTGGAACGCCTTCTTCATGCCGTCAAAGTCGAGACCCTTGGTCTCCTTGTGGAAGTAAGGGTATGTGTCGACGGTGAGGCCGACATTCTTGAAGATCTGGTGGTGGTTCGCCCAGGTCGGGTTCGACACGTAAACGGTGTGGCTGCCCTTGTAGAACTTGGACAGGAACAGGCCGCCCAGATGGACGGCGCCAGTGCCGGAGATGGTTTGCAGCGAGGTCGCGCGGCCCTCCTTCAGAGCAGGGGAGTCAGCGCCGAGGATGAGGTCGGCAGCCTTGGTGGTGAAGCTGGCGATACCAGCAATAGGGGCGTACTCGTGGTTGAGCTCAGGGTTATTTCGAAGGATCTCATCAGCCTGGTGACGCATGCGGGGTCAGCACATGTGCGCAAAAGTTTCTAAACATAATCGCGGCGGGGCACTGAGCAATTGGAGCAAGGGGTGGGAGGTGACGATGGGGCTCTCGTGTAAATGGCCACATGACTCGAAAAGCGCCTGGCGACGCTTCAAGAAATCCCAGAGGCAACTTGCCCGTCTTGCCGTGTTTCCAGAGGAAGGCGGCGGGGATGTCTTGAGTTTTTAGAGGGGGGCGGAGCATGCGACGCGCGAGGGACACGAGTTATGCGACACGGCGGACGGAGAAGGGTAGGGACTAGATGAGGGTTCGTACCTTGTGTACCACGGGCAGCACCCAGGGCTTCGCGTTCTCGTCTCTGTAGGCACCGATGCCCTAGTTAAGGAGAAACACTGGTTAGCTCAACGTCGCGACATAAAGCAGGAAAGAAGGAGAGGGGCGGTTGCGCTCACCAGATCGACTTTGTAGGGACTCTCGTCAGCCTTGTACTCCCTGGCGAGGCCGAAGAGGGGATCCTCGGGGGCCTGGGGCACAAGGTTGGCGGGGAAGCTGGAGGGAGCTGGAGGAGAAGACATGATGGGCGACTTGAGATGACGGGCAACTTGGTTGAGTCGAGAAGAAAGGGAAGAAGGTGAAGAAGACGAGGTCGGTGGCATTTTATCGGTCGTTGAGTTGGGGAAGGGAACTTGCACACTCGTACTGGCACTTGCACTTGTACCTCTGTGAGTCTGACGGGGCTTGCTGGGTGACGGTGTCATACTATAGTGGGCTGCGGCCCTGAGGACTTGGGGACCCGTCGGGGCGATTAGGGGGGTTGGAGGGGCCCTGGAACGCCGTCTCCGGTGGCCTGGGTGGGGAGAGATGGAAGCCCCGGAGGGAGAGGCCTAGGGGAGGGGAGGGGGGGGCGTGTGCTACAGTAAGTTTCGAGACAGAAGATACGCAGGTACCTCGGAGAGGGTGTGTGTTATTCGAGGTGCAGACGGAGGTGCGCAAAGTACCCGACCCCGAAGGTGTACCTCAGAAGGTGGCAGGTGAGCAAGCAAACACGCTGCAACAGCGCTGCAAAGTGCGCTGCAAAGGAAGCTGGTATTCCTGGAGATGCTGCGACCAGAGGTGGCAGTGGCGTAACCTGGATTCTGGCCTGATGCAATTGGCCAGGGATTGGAACCAGGTCGATGCACGCGGGCAAATTGGGCGCCGTTGTCCCGGACCAGTGGAGCGCTCGGGGCAAGGGGCTCCCCGAATTCAGCAGCCTTGGAGCTCCGGGTGATCAGTGAAGAAGCGGGCTGGGCGGGGCGCTGAGGTGCGTTTGCTTCTCGCCGTGCCTCGCTGTGGCCGCTCGCTGAACGAATTGAATCGGTGAGCCGGCGGGCGAAGGGTAAGGTAGCCAAGGTAGGCACCAAGATGGGCGAAGGTGGGCTGACTTCTCACCTTGCGACCGAGCTCGCACGATGTGTATCGTCCGTGTCAGTGGCCCCGCGAGGAGTGTGACGGGTATAGACGACTGCCCGTCTAGGCACAGCGCTGAGCTGAGGATTTCGTGTACTTACTTCGTACCTACGCACGTACGTAGTACTAGTAAGTAGTAACTTAACGATCCTATGGATTGGATGTGGAAGGCAGGAGTGCACACCGGGGCCGGCGCCGGGGTACAGGGGACCGGGGAGGTAAAATAGTCTTTCCCAGTAGACACCGGTCAGAGCTCAGCAACACCAGTCAAAACGAAGCGGTGCACTGGCTGGCGGTTCTAACGTCTTGGTTCGTTGTCTGGAGTCTGTTATTAGGTGCTGGCCTAGTAGCAATCGAGAGGCAGAGACAAACAATAGGGTACCGTAAGTGGAGGGGGAGTGTGAGACGGGGACGCACGGGACGGGGAACGGGGGGACGGGGGACGGGGATGGGATGGGGCACAAGATGGAGAGGGGAGGGGACAAGCCTGCAACGGACCAAAGGCAACTTCGAATAATCTCTTCGAATAATTGAGCAGGTCCAGGTTACTCTAGTCTGTTTCCGCTTCTGCTTCTTATTCGTGACGTTTCTGCTGCGCCGGTGGGACGTCAGGAGTCCGGCTGTATGAATGTGAATGGTCGGACGGCCGTTGGTGAACAGTGGGAAAAACCGAGCAGAGCTTTTTCCTTGCTGCTTCTGAAGTTCTTGTTTGTTGTTGTCTTTCTTGCTCGCCTCCGCTTTTTTATTAAACACTTGTCCCCCCCCCCCCCGCAGATGCAAGATGCGAACCTGGCTTTTTATGTTCCCCCAGGCGGTCTCGGCTGTGTGTAATCGAGATCGCCCACCGGGCAGTCTGCAAAGCTTGTGATGGGGAACGGGGAAGCGAATCTATACGGGGTGGATGTCGTCAGACCGAGGCTCCCGGTTCAGACCTGACCTGTGCCTAGGCAAGTTACCTAGGGAGGTATGGATGTGATGAAAGATAGGTTCCATGGCAGATGCTGTCACGCGACCGGCGGATGGATCTGACCGAGCCCGTTGGTTTCCCCGTTGGTGTACGAAGCAATCTAGGCGCGCATGTCATAATCCTCCATGCTTCGCGCTCCGTGCTGTGCCAGGTTCAGTGACTTCACCCTCCCTAGGTGTATTTGTACAGGGACTCAAACTGGCATCTCTTCCTCTCCCGGTGCTGTTAGCTCCTGTAGCCATCACCTGTTCCATCTGATCTGTGCGACTGTGGTCCTGAAATGCCTGATAGACTGACTAACAGACTTCCCATTGCTACTATGCACTAGCAATATCGGTATAGACACGTACCTAGGACCTAGTCTACTTAATTCCTAGTAATTCGCACTACGATGGTATTCCTTGTTCGCTTGTTGGACCTTGTCCCCCAGACCCAGGCGGTCCCTCTGAGTCTCTGACCTAGTCTAGCTTCTTATGTACCTGCTTTTCGTTGCTCCGCCCTCCTCTTCCCCGTCCCGTCCACATCTCCATTCATCCCCAAGAAAATGCATCCTTCCAGACCCCTTCCACAACACTTCTTCCGCCGCCCACTTACACTCCCACAACTGGTACAACTGATATGTCGATACACTGGTGCACACCCTTCCTTCACCCGCATCGTCCGGCCCCGTCCCATCCCGCTTCATGCACCTCTTGGTGCCGGTGTCCAGCGAGCCCCGTTGCGGTCCCGTTACGTTCGTCACGCCCGTCACAAGAAGACCGGAAAGCAGGCGCTGAATGCACGGTTGGGTAATAGTCGAGGCCCGGCGTCAGCAATAGAGCTGTCGTCGCCGTTTCCTCTCCGACTTCGCCCGGCCCCAAACATAGCATGACGCTTTCTATTTTGTCGTATGATGGCCCGTTGCGAGGCTCATCCCATCCCCTATAACGCCAGCGCCCCTGAGGCGCCCGAGGCCTTTCAGGGCCTTTCAGGGCCTTTCAGAGGCCCCGGCGTTGCGCGGGAGTCCGCCGTAGCCTACTAGTACGTAGTACTTGGGAGCGTAGTCCATGGAACTCTGCTTCGTACCTCACACGCCCCTCCCTCCATAGGTATCCATTCCAATGCCAAGTGCCAAGCCCCCAGCGTCATGGGTTGAACTGACTGTCAGGTCTATGCCCACGGCATCGCGTGTCGCATGTCCAGAAGGATCTTCGGGCATTTCCCCCAGAACGCCATCTTGGGTTGCCCGCGCATGATTGCATCATCTTTGAATCCTCAACCCTCCACTGGCTGCCTTGTCGGTTGCAATCCGAGCTTCAACGAGCCCAGCGGTCCCCCCTGTGAACGGCTGGGACCACTTCACATGCTGTTTTAGGGTACGATATGGATACAGTTCACAATATGGTCACACAATCCCTCCTTCTCGCTCGACTTATGGTCATTCACGCGCTGAGGCCACCGCGTCGCCCTGCCCGCCCACTCATATAACCTCAAATCACTAGATCCCAGATGACAAGGAACGCGCAGAGCCCGCTCGCTGCGAAGAAGGTATACCGGGCCGTGCTGGGCCGTTGTGTCGCCTTCTTGAGCTCTTTGTTGCCCCCACCAACGTTGGCTGTCGTCGACACCGAATCCGTGACCAGCTGCTCAATATGCGTAGACTGCGTAGCTAGGTTGCCCACTAGAAGCGACTGCAGTTCCGCAATCTCCAACAACGATTTCTCAGCCGTACTGGAGTTATCCACGGTTAGTTCCACACTGCGCAACATTCGCGACGGCGGGGTTCGCTGGGCTTAGAAACCCAATGCCTAGGAGCATCCAGGCCCCCCCCCTCAAGTGGGCACTTCTCACGTACCTGACTTTGTCCATGCTGCTCCCGAGATGCTTCATCATGTCCTGATTCCCTTCCTCAAACATTTGTATCTGATCTTCTGTAAATCCCTGGTTCGAGGTCTGAGCTTCATCGGACGTAGGGATCTGTCCCGCAGGTGTCTGGGAGAGCCGTCGGGCAGACGGAGCATAGCTCGCAAGGCTTCCGGCTGACACCGTCTCCGACTTGGACAGCTGGCTGTTGTTCTTTTCCACCACACGCCTCAGCCGAGTTTCCATCATGGCCTGCTGCGTTCGGCAGCACAGCTCGAGCCAATGCCGCAGAAACCATAGAATCCCATCCCGGTGAACTCCAATAACCTGTGCCTTGCCTTCGGCTGCGACGTGCTCCTCCGTCTTGTTGCTGACGATCCCGCCGGATGCCCATGATCCTAGTGCCCCCAAGCCTCCCACGTACTTCTTCCGGATAATGGCCGCCTCTGTCTCCCGTCGCAGCTGTTCGGCCTCGTCGAGGGCCCGGATGCTTGAATTCAGCTCCCGGATCATCTGCTTCGCATTTGCATCGATCTCCTCTCGATCCCGATCCGACAGTACGCGTGACTGTCCATGGGTGGACTGGTTATGCGATTTTCGTGGTTGTGCAGTCGAAAGGTAAGCTTGTCTAACGTCTTGGAGCTCTCGGTGCAGGGTGGTGATGTGGGAGTTCTGCAATGTCAGGGTTAGCTCAGGGGTGGCGGAGAGGAGAGAGGGGAACCGAACAATACGGTGCGCCTCTTTCAGAAAGCCGTCAATTGCGTTGAGAGTGACCGGTTTCCTCGTCGTCGGCACTTGGTGCTGCTGGAGTAGCTCGTTGAACCTGATGGTGATGTCCATGGCGTCCAATAGCGTCTGTACCGGGCCGGTCGTTGGAGGGTTGCACTGCGAGAGAAATTCCGGGAGGGTCGTTGATCTTGAGATTGACCTGGATATTCCGGGCACGTCACGGCTTTATTTGCTTGCCTTCGGCTCAGTGTTTATGCATTTGTGACGAAGACCGAGGTTCTGGCCACCTTGACGCGATGGCCGGGGAGCTCTGGTGCTTGAACTTTTACGTCGGTGCTCCACATCAAGATTAGTCATCGGGACAACCCCAGCCCACATCCTCACGGAGTGGCACGACAGAGCTTAAATCCTCCTCCATCACTCCCTACATCTGCTATGGTATTATTCATAGACTCAGAACGCACTGTAATTATCAGTCCAAATACTAGCATTACTAAAAGACTCAAATTACTTAGTGCGTCGCTGCTTTGAGAATATGTCTGTTTCTAGCTAAACGGCTCAAGTTCACCAATATTGGACATTATCAATCATCTCTATTTCGGTCCTGAATGCCCTCATTACTTACATCCTCTCCCCCATATTTAGCATGCATCATATTCCTGAAAGCCAATTAACAGACATACACATAATGCCTCCGGATTGTGGCTCCGTCTCCCGGAGGTTCGCCGTCTGCCGATCGGGTGCATCCCGGACACAAAGCGGAGGCCACGAACCAGTTCCTGGTAGATTTAACTCGGGAATAAACATTGGTATACACGGAAATACCATCTCTAACGGCGAAAAGAAACCTCTCGCCGATCTCGCCAGCAGACACCAGTTGATAAAGAGCTTGTTTTTCGTCCTCCCTCGATTTGCTATCGTCGGCTATGGAAATAACACTAATCTTTGACGTTCAGTTTTCAACCCACGAACCATGAGGCGGAGCACTAGCCACGATTCCCTAGAAAGCGCCGTTCCTGGAGGCCGAGATGCGAATCTCACAGCAGATCCGGATGAAGCTCGCGGGCCGATCCCGCTTGATCAGATGCCGGCTAAGCATGATCAAGCAACAACTCTCCGCGACCAATCAGTGTTTGCTGATGCGGAGGGTATGTCGAGAATCCCAAGTGGTCCAGCTTATAGTGTTTTTTCGAAATCAACAAAGAGGTGGATAATGGCGTTGGTTGTGGCTGCAAGTTTTGTCTCGCCCATGACTGCCAACATCTACTTTCCTGCCCTCACACCGATATCCGAGGATTTGGGTGTCTCTACATCCATGATCAACTTGACTTTGACGTCCTATATGATCTTTCAAGGGCTGTCTCCAACCATCTTTGGCGATCTGGGTGACACTCTAGGTCGACGGCCTGCGTACATCATAGCCTTCGTTCTCTATATCTGCGCGAACATCGGTCTAGCCATTCAACGCAACTATGTTGCGCTTCTTGTACTGCGGTGTCTGCAAAGTGCTGGCAGCAGTGGCACCCTCGTTCTTGGGTTTGCGGCCGTCGCGGACATAGCGACCACAGCGGAGAGGGGCGAGTACATGTCATTTGTCGGTGCTGGTATCAATGTAGGCCCAGCCCTGGGGCCGGTCATAGGAGGTATCTTGAGTCAATACCTAGGCTGGCCAGCTATTTTCTGGTTCTGCGCCATATTCTCCTTCCTGTGGCTGATCCCCTGGGTCCTCACTGCCCCGGAGACATGTCGAAATGTTGTTGGCAATGGCTCAGTTACTCCGCCCTTTTGGAACAGATCGCTACTCGATATCTTGAAGCGTCGCCACCACGGCACTCAGTCTGGAAGCCTTTCTAAGCGGAAACTGCGATTTCCGAACCCCTTGAAAACATTGGCCATCGTGTTTGAGAAGGAAATGGCCCTCATACTCTTCACCAACTCCGTCATCTACCTCGGGTTCATTCTCGTCGCCGCTACCTTGGGAACTATATTCAAAGAGATTTATGGATACAACGACCTCCAGGTTGGTCTCTGTTATCTCCCGTATGGCGCGGGCTGCTGCGGAGCTGTCGTTGCACAAGGATACGTTCTTGATTGGAACTATCGGCGAATAGCAAAGAAGATTGGGTTTTCCATTGATCGGCGACGAGGAGACAACCTCGCAACTTTTCCCATCGAAAGCGCCAGGATACAGCCCATATACCCGACGCTGTTGCTCGGAATCGCGACTCTTATCGGATATGGATGGGCCTTGCAGGTTGAGACATCAGTAGCGGTCCCTCTGGTTCTCGTTTTCTTGATCGGGATGCTCATCCCTACGTCCTTTAGCGTCCTGAATACCCTGATAGTTGACCTGGTCCCACATGCCCCGGCCACTGGCACATCTGCCAACAACCTCGTGCGATGTCTCATGGGAGCTGCTGCTACCGCTGCGATCGAGCACATGATTCAAGCAATGGGTCGAGGGTGGTGCTTCACGTTTCTTGCGTTGCTGAATCTGGCAATGATGCCTCTTCTGAGGTTAATTGACAAGCGCGGGCTGGAATGGAGAGCCGCCAGAGCGAAAAGGGAAGCGCTTATGACAGTCTGATAAAACGTATCCAAACACGGTTCATGATGAGCACGATATTGAAGCCGATATTTTGGATTTGGATAGCAGTTGATAGACGTGAACTACTTCAATCAACTCATAGTGCTGCTACAGCATGCTCCAAGAGCTCTCTCTGAGATTCCCACATCAACCAATCTGACCGTGTTGTCCTGTGGATTAGAAATTAGCGAGAATGCAAAACGAAGACCAATGACGTATTGCAGCTTACGGCAATAATCCCATGGCGTTGATTTTCCAGATACCCAATGCGAGCGCCAGAATCTGCATTGCCACGTATACAAACTTGACCTGGAGCATCTGTCCCGAGTTGCTTGCTGTCTGGAACCGCTCAAAGGCCTGGTTCGTGTTCACCAGCCCCATCAGCGGGTTCTTGAAGGCCATGAAGACCATCATGATGCTGAAGATCTGCAGCGAGTTTCCAGACATGTACATCATGATGGCTGTCATGGGGAGGCCCTTAACAGGAGCCAGCGCAACTTCCCATGCCTTCTTGACCTTCAACGTGTCCATCTCTTCGGTGGTCGGAGGCTTGCGCGGCTGGGCCTTGGCTTCTTTGCTCTGCTTCTGCGGTGGGCGTTAGTACTTTGGATTCGGACGCGAAAGGATCGAGGGGCGAGGCGTGCCTTGGAGAGGGTTGCGCCGGGACCGTAGCCCGGAGGGTCCACGATGCCGGGGAGCTTCGTCTTCGGGGGAGGGGGCGATTCGAGCTGCGCGACCCAAATGGGGACGCCGGACTTTGTGGAAGACATGGCGTTGGTTGTTCAGAGTATCAGACGGAGTTGTAGGATGATAAGTAGTGTTCGTCTTCTTCGTGCTCTTGTTGTTATGTGGTCGCGGGAAGGCTGAGTGAGTGAACTTGGCGATTGCGAGTGGCCCACTCCATCTGCAATTGGTTGCGTGGCGTGGCACTGCTGCTGCCGGACCCAGCAGTTTTTCCGCTTAATTGCGCCTGTCACTTGAGCGTTATCGATAAGGACCCCCCCGGTCGCAATTTGGCTTACCTCAGTTGAGAGCTCCCCTTTCCACCCCCGAAGACGCCGACGCCCAGACGGTATGTTCTCGCGACGAAAGAGCAAGTCGGACGGCTGGTAGCAACAAATCAAATTCGAACGCGACCATCGACCACCAACCACCGACGACAATACATCGCTTCCTTCAGTGGCTTAGGTCGTGGGCACCTCGAGACGCACATGTGACGCCGCCCCCCTCCTTCCACCCTCCACGGAAACCTGGTGCTGGACACGCATCCTGTCCAATTGGGTGGACGATCGCGAGGACCGACGTGACGTCCCAGGGCCAAGCGTGAGGGGTTTGCCTGTTCCAGCGCGCCTATTCCGCTTCCATCATCTGTCACTTTCGTGAGGAGATTCCCCGTTTGCGAGAACGGCCCGTAGCAGTACACGTACGACACCATGTCGAGCTCCGCCGGTGGAGGGGACTCCAAGCTGTTCGCTCGGGTAAGCATTTGTTCCTTATCGTGTCTCAGCCTTGTCGGACGTGAATCCGCCGCCCTACTACCATCACCTTCAGAACTGTGCGATTCCGTCCAGCTTCCTGGCGTCTTTCATCTCCTCCACACTCGTGCCTGCGTCTCCCGTCCTCGGTCCCGCAAGCCGTCCTCCCTCCCATCCGTTCTCTCCCTCCCTCCCGCTTCGATGTCTCGGTCGACAAAGCTTGGCCCAGCGACTCAACCCCAGATATGGCCGCCATGTTCCTCGCATACATACCGCCCACGCCGGTTAACTTCTGGCTAAAAACTCCACAGGGCAAGGTAGCCGAGCTACGCCTCGAACTAAACAGCGGAGGGAAAAAGGACAAGAACTTTGCATCGAAGAAAATTGCACTTAAGAAGATCGTTGCGAACATGACCATGAGCAACAATGACATGGTCGCTCTTTTCCCGGATATTATTGGATGTATGCACATTCAGAGCTTGGAAATCAAGAAGATGTAGGTACTCGGCTGGGTTGTCCATGGGATGTCGTCGTAGGCTGACGCGCAAGAACAGGTGCTTTCTCTTCTTGGTCAACTACGCAAGAATGCGTCCCGAAATTGCAGTCAAGGCCATTCCAGTGCTAGAACATGTAAGCTCTTTGAACTCCGTGGAAAGAGCAGCACTGACTAACAGTGACTAGGACATGGAAGACCACAACCCACTTGTACGAGCACTAGCTCTACGGACTATGTCGTACATTCACGTTCGAGAGTTTGTCGAGGCTACAGTCCCAATTGTCAAGCTCATGCTGAAGGACGGAGACCCTTATGTGCGCAAAACAGCCGCGTTCTGCGTCGCCAAGTTGTATGACCATGACAGGCATATGGTGGAAGGCTCGGACTTGATCGACCGACTCAACGGGTTGCTCAGGGATGACAATCCTACCGTGGTTGCTAGTGCATTGGCTGGTCTGATGGATATATGGGAACGGAGCGATGCCATCAAACTCACCATTGACTACAGCAATGCTTCTAAAATGGTGGCGATTCTTCCCGATTGCTCCGAGTAAGTCATTTGATGCAGCATTATATCTGCCCTTTGCTGACATAACGCGCAAACAGATGGGGCCAGACTTATATCTTGGAGGCGCTCATGTCCTACGTCCCACAGGAGTCAGGAGAGGCGGTTCTCCTAGCTGAACGAATATCGCCACGACTCTCACACTCCAACTCATCAGTCGTGTTGACCTGTATTCGAGTCATTCTCTACCTGATGAACTACGTTGCCGATCAGAAGCAAATTGCCGTACTTTGCAAGAAGCTATCCCCGCCCCTCGTCACCCTTCTTGCCAAGGGGCCCGAGGTGCAATATTTGGCTCTCCGCAATGCCCTACTGATTCTTCAGCGACGACCAGATGTCCTGAGGAATGACATCCGGGTATTTTTCTGCAAATACAATGACCCTATCTATGTCAAGGTTACGAAGCTGGAACTCATCTTCATGCTTGCTACTGAAGACAACATCGATGAAGTCTTGACTGAGTTGCGCGAGTACGCCACGGAAATTGATGTTCACTTTGTGCGGAAGGCGGTGCGCGCGATCGGCAAACTTGCCATTAAGATTGAGCCTGCGGCCAGACGATGCATTAACCTGCTACTGGAGCTAGTCGCTACGAAGATCACGTACATTGTGCAGGAAGCCACCGTCGTTATCCGAAACATCTTCCGAAAATACCCCAATCAATACGAGTCCATCATCAGCACTCTCTGCGAGCATCTCGACTCCCTGGATGAACCAGAGGCCAAGGCTGCCATGATCTGGGTCATTGGACAATACGCCGATCGCATCGAGAACAGCGACGCGCTATTGGAGGACTTCTTGTACTCGTTTGCGGAGGAGCCGGTTGAAGTCCAGCTGGCATTGCTGACGGCAACTGTCAAGCTGTTTATCCAGCGTCCGACAAAGGGACAAGAGCTGGTGCCGCGGGTCCTGAAGTGGGCCACTGAGGAGACGGACAACCCTGACCTCCGAGACAGAGCTTACATGTACTGGAGGCTGTTGTCTACGGATATGAACGCCGCAAAGAAGATTGTCATGGGCGAGAAACCGGCGATCACCGCCGAGTCGGAGCGACTGGATAATGCGACGCTGGAGGAGATGTGTCTCAATGTTGGCACCTTGGCAACTGTATATCTGAAGCCGGTGCAGACTGTCTTTCGATCAGCGCGACCACGAAAGCTTCAAGATTCGCCAGCACTTCAGAAGCGAAGCGGTGCTGCCGCAGATAGCCAGAAGAGCCTCAGCATGTTTGGCAATGCCTCACAGCCGACGGACATGGATTCACGAAACAGGGGGGTAACGGACAACGGAGAGGCCAACCTAGCACAGGCGGTTAACGATGCGGACGAGTACTTTTCAAGCCTCGGCACGCAGCAGATGGCGTCGATGAACATTGATCAGGGGGATGATGTATTCGGGGGAGGCAACGGTTCTGGCACAGGATATGTTGTGAGCGCCCACGCACCACAGTCAGTGCTCCAGCCTGCGCAGGGCCAGGGAAGCAACGGCGATCTACTGGTGCTGTAAGTGACGATTAGGTAGCGACGAAGCATTGCAGAATATGAATCAGGTCCGATGTAGCTCAAGAGTGACCATTGGCTGTGCTCTCCGACGGTGCGTGTACGCCATCAAGGCCACTGACGAACGGCCTACTACTGATGCAGGAATCGTACTACCTCCCTCTATGCAGTAGTTAGGTACTTATCCATCCGTGTGCACACGGGTCTGAGGTCGGGTAGCACCGCGCCTCGTACACACTACCTATTCATATAGTAATTAGTTGCGACCAAGCCGGAATCTAGGCAGTCTAGCTTAAGAGGGGCGGTCAACTCGTTTTGGGCTAGTTCCAGAACTCTATCCAGAAGCGCCATGCCTACATAGTAAACAGTGTAAACAGCATCGTAGCGACGATGATGGAGCCAAGCAGGGAGAACCAGGGAAAGGGGGCTTGGGAGGGTACATGGTTCTAGCTTCACGCAACACCGCCGGTATTTCATCGAGAAAACGCAGAAGTTAGAAAGAGGCCGGAACCCTTGCCGTCCACTTGAATGCGTCTACGGAGGCATCATCAAGCTCAGCCAAGGCCGGGGCTTCTGGACCGAGCCATTTGTCTGAGGTGTTGCGTGGTGGCGGTTAAGGTAGGGGTTGAGGTATGCTGTCAGTGCGCCAAAGTAGGAAGGTAAGGTATGTACGTAGCAGAATACTCAGCCGATGCTGGCTCCCTGTGAAGCTGACCCATTTGTCTGGTCCTTTGGTGGTTTCGAGTGCCTTTATTCGGGACGTTCTTTTAGTGCCCTTCGTCCGACGGCCTGTACTGCACTGTACTGTACTGTACGTAGAGTAATATTCGTATAGCATGTGTAAATCATAATTGTCTTTACTGATATCGCTGATCACCAATCTTGGGCTAGTTGGGTAGCCATGTGTTCATCTCCGGGAGCCCAATGGATGGGCTTGGCGTCTGGAGACATATACGCATCAATGTTCGGGATAATTAGAGGTCTCTCCCCGCCCCCTTTAAAGTTATGGCACACGGGGAGGCTCATAAACTGTAGCCCACTATGGCAGTTGCGCGGGAGATAGCAGTCCGACGTACCTAACCTCCTAGTCATAATGACACCAGAGGCCAGCCGCAGTAGCGCAGCAGCCACAGGGCGAGGGCTGGCCGTTGCCTACTATGATAATGAGGAGGAGGAGGAGGAGGAGGAGGAGGACGACGACGACGACGACGACGATGGCGACGACAACTAAGGTTTCTATGATGAAGAGAAATGCCAGTGCAAGAGACACGGTGCAGGCGTGGCGAGGTCAAAGCTCTGCATATTAGCGACCAAACCTGCCCCTTCCCTGCTTTGCCTGTCACCTAACAGTCAACAAAGGGCCGCGCTGAGTAGTAGGAAATACAGTGCGGTTAGGATCGCCTGGATGGGCGGCCCGCCCGGATGCGCTTCCCCTTGGAGCACGCTGGCGCCTTCTCTGGGGAAGCACAGCGGCGGGCATCCTCCCGTCCCTTCCCTGTCTCTATTGTTCTCGCCGCCGTGGTGACCTCTTGTTGTACTGTACGATTACCCAAGTGCCGCAAGCTTGAATCCCCTCCAGTCTCTTCTTCCCTCTCAATTTCGATAACCCCCAAGCCATCGTGGGCTCATCTAATGCAATTCCGCGGAATAAACCCTTGCCGGAATTTAAGCCTCTTTCTGACGTCTCAGCCTTTTTTTTCCTTTTATTTTTTGTTCATTTGAGTCTAGTTACCCTTCTTTTTGCCGCCTCCAGGACCCATCGTTCCTGTACCTGGTACGGCTGAGCTTCCCTTGTCCCATCTGAGGTACCCACCAACCCTCCAACTCTTCCTCGCAAGACAAGTCGAGCCAATCATCACGACACATCTCAGGGGCCAGGTTTCGGACCTGCTCACCGACGGAGAGCGAAAAAGCCAAGCCAAGATCGCTCTGCTTGTTTTGACTGTGACTGCGCTTCATTACCTTTTACCTCCGTCGTGGTCGTGGTCGATTATCGTCGTGGTCGATTATCCTTCACCTCGCCTGGCCTCGCACTATCCGGCCTCTCGACAACTTGCGGATCCACCCTCCTCTCTCGCCTCCTCTCGCCTCCTCTCTTCCTTGATTCTCCTCGGGCAAAGCTTCCAAATACTCCACCAAAAGGAGCCCACTCCAGCGCCTACTGGCACCGTCTTGGCTCCGACTCCACCTCGGTCCCCAGGGCCCAGACGCCAGCCGCCTGCCAGCCAGCCCTGCGTTGAGGTTGCGGTTGTGGTTGCGTTGCGTTGCGTTGCGTTGCGTTGCGCTGCGTTGCATCTAAATTGTCTGAGCGAGTCTCTTGTCTGGCTGTGGCTGACAATCCTCCGGCCTTCCCCCCCCACCCCCGGTTTCCCGGCCCCCGGCCTAGCAGGCGATCCTCCTCGAGAACTTGACGTCTTCACTCCCGAGACCTGGTCACCGTCCAGTACTACATTCATTCAATCCACCGACCTGCCATCATCGATCCGCGACTTCGCCGCCTGGAATCCTCCCGTCGACGAACGAATAAGCCCCTTCGACTCTCACTGTTTCTCGGTCAATCTCGCGTGGTGCAACCACCACCTCCGACCCCTTCTTCGGCTCCCAAAATGTCGGCACCTACGGATTCCACTCCCAGTGGTGGTAACGCCGTCTACGACGAGACTTCGCGCCTCGATCAGCCCAAGGACGCTGTGCCCATGGAGAGCATGCCTCAACCGCCCTTGAAAACCGCTGCGGATGCCGATAAGATCACCCTCTCCAAAAATGCGACCGAGCCATCATCTTCCACCACCGTGCCATCCACAGCCGAATCGCCTGAACAGTCCAACCTCACGGACCTCGCGTCTCTGAAGGGGAAGGAGAAGGAGAATGCTCCTCCGCCACCAGCCAAGGAGTCTGAAGACCCAGTCATGGCTATCGGTGAGGCAGTCGACGACATTAAATCCATCACGCCAGGCGGTGCCGACGGCCCAGTCTGCAACATCACCCTGCTCTTGACGTCTGGCAGCCGTCATCCCTACAAGATCGATGCCAAATACCTTAGCAGGAGGAATGTCGACATCCCCGACCAAACCGAGGGCGGCCAGCCCGACCCCTTCAGCATCAGCATCTACACCCTGAAGGAACTTATCCTACGAGAATGGCGAAGCGACTGGGAGGCGAAGCCGGCGAGCCCCAGCAGCATTAGACTGATCCACTTTGGAAAATTATTAGACGATAAGGAGCAGCTCAAGAGTAAGCCTCTCTACTTGCTTGGATTCCCTGGCGCCGTTTGCTGACCCAATTACCAGAGTACCAACTCAGCACAGAGAGCCCGAACGTAGTGCATATGAGCATTCGACCTCAGGATCTCGACGAGGAGGAACCAAAGTCCGGGAATAAGAACCTCGCATCAGGCGGTGGTGACGGCCAGCGCCAGCGAGGAAGCGGCTGCTGTGTGGTGTTATGAGCACAGTCTGTATTGGGATAGAAGCGATCTTTTTGGGGCGGAACAGGACGTGACCCGTCAATACTCAAGCGGTACATAACGTCATGCGTCGGACCTTGTCGACTACCTCCCGCCGAAGAGCATGGAGGAAGCGTGTGCGATAATACTCGGCTGGCTTGAGGACCAGCCTACCTCGGGCAGTTCCATGCCCGACCCTCACTCTCTTTTGTCTTATCTTTCTTTCCTTTTCTTTGGTCTATTGTCTTACACGGGAGAAGCGAATGATGGGAACGACTCGTGGAAGACGGGGACATTGGAGTCTACATCGGCGTAACATGTATAAATGTAATTCTTTGTTTGTCTTTCGGTACCTCTGCCCCCGGCATTAGCGTCGGTAGGCACGTCTATAGCAGGATAGATGGCATTCACATTGCTGTACTCTACACGTCTCATATGTATCTCGTTTTCTTGAGGGCTTGTTCACGACCAATAGGTTACCAAGCTCTAAGGTGTATCGAAGTTGCTTTGCATTGGTTCTTGATTCCCCGCTCCCTTCTGCTTGAATATCGACGTCTACTGCTGAATCTTGAGCTTCTTCTCCATCTCGTCGTGAACGCCAGCGACACGCATCGTCTCATCGCCTGTGTAGACGTCCTCCCAGGTGATCATGGCCTCGCGGCCCTTGAGGATCTCCTCATGGACGCTGGGAAGACCACCGCCAAGGGCAATGGGCCGCCACTCGCCATCGCGGACGATCTTGAGCTCCATGCCGCGGCGGACGGGCTCAGCGATGCCAAAGGTGCGTCGCAGGGTCTCCATACGCATGGCCTCCTGGGTAGCCTCCCAGTTCTTGAGCCGGGCCTCGAGGGGGTGGGCGGAGACGGGGTTTGAGGACTTGGCATCGTACGGGGTGATGCCGACGCCGTGGCGGAGGGTGTCGTGGACGCCGGGCGCGGAGGGCGCGGACGACGAGTGCGAGGTGTGGGAGAAGGTCTGGGGGTTGGAGTTGGCGGGGATGATGCGCATCGACTGGACGAGGGGGTGGTGGTGGTTAGCCTTGCGGTCGAGGATGGACGAGGATGGACGAGCGTTGTAGCTTACCATCTTGGCGGTTGGGGATGGGGGTTGGACGGGAGTGGGTTTTTCTGATGTTTGGTCGTGAGCCTAGAGGTCTCGGAGGATCTTTCAACGGGGTGGTGCGGGTTCGATGGAGGTGGTGGCGGCGGGTTGGGATTGACGTGGATGGAGTTGCTTGCTTGAAGTTGACGACAGCTCCAGGCTTGCCTAGTACTACTAATTAGTAGGCAGTCGGACAGCCTCGCGTCAAGCAGCTAGAGGTACGTACCGCCTGGTACTGGCTGCTCAGAAGGCCCCGGTAATGGACGAATACCCCGGAATGTACTAAAGCCGGTTATCACCGAATCACAAGCAGCGTCACAGTAGTCCGACGTCGGTCCTAGGATTCACTTATTAAATTATGTACCTAGTCCAAAGACTCATCAGCATTGCTTTACATGTAGCATGAGCCCTCGAGACCTCGGAGGCACTCAATCGGCATTATGAGGCCCCTCACGTCCCGCCCGCCCATCATCCGTATCGCCAATGGCACCTTCTATCGCCTCCACCCCAATGCCACCTCGTCGCACCCAAACCCGCCGCTCTTCAGCGATCTCAGCTTCGAGCTCGCCTCGGCCTCGTCTACGCCGCGCAACTGGTGCATCGTCGGGCCCTCGCTCTCCGGGAAGACCACTCTGCTCCAGGCGCTGAGAGGGCGGCTGCTTTGCGATCCGCCCTCCGCGAGGTCGTACCCGTACTTGTCCACTGATGCCGTGCCTCATCAGCTGAGGGCGCCGCACAGGGCGATCCAGTATGTGGGGTTTGACGCCGAGCAGGGCGCGGGCGGCTTGGGTGGGAGCGAGGTCACGTCGGCGTATTTGTCTGCGCGGTACGAGTCGAGGCGGGAGAGTACGGACTATTCGCTACAGGACTTCCTGCTTGGGAACACGGAGCTGAACCCGCTGGAGAAGAAGCCTGGGGATGACGACGGCAGCAGCATTTCTCCGCAATTCCTCAACCGCGTTGTCAAGGACCTGAGGCTCGACCGTCTCCTCGAGCTTCCCGTATCCTTCCTGAGCAACGGCCAAGGCCGGCGAGCCCGCATCGCCCGGGCCCTGCTCACCAGGCCCGAGGTGCTGCTGCTCGACGAGCCCTTCATGGGGCTGGATCCTCCCACCGTGACGGGACTGAGCCCGTTGCTGCAGTCGCTGGCGGCGCAGGCTAGCCCGCGGCTGATACTGAGTGCGCGGCCTCAGGACCCGGTGCCGGAGTGGGTGACTCACCTGGTATATCTAAGGACCGACTGCCAGATCAGCTCGATGGGTCCCAAGGATGTGGTTCTCAATGGCTTGAAGAAGTACGTCCAGGGGGTGCGTAAGGGTGGGCTCACGGAGGATGAGAAGCTGCCTGTCCATTCACTAGTCGACATCGGTCGCGTCTTGTCGACCAAGGCCCCGTCTACGGGTGCGGAGGGTTCTGGCCAGGCCGACAAGCAGGC
The DNA here is from genome assembly GCA_019137255.1 of Corinectria fuckeliana. NCBI lineage: Eukaryota > Fungi > Ascomycota > Sordariomycetes > Hypocreales > Nectriaceae > Corinectria > Corinectria fuckeliana. The sequence goes on along the minus strand of WPDH01000245.1, from coordinate 145,194 downwards.
CTCGTACCAGGGCCTCGAGCCCATCAATCCAAATGCCGAGCCACTCATAGAAATGGATGGATGCAGGGTTCAGTACCGTGGCCGAGTCGCATTGGGAAACTGGACTCAGCAGACCGCCGAGGGCCCCAAGAACGGTTTGATCTGGACAGTCCGGCGGGGAGAGCGCTGGGGCGTCTTCGGGCCCAACGGATCGGGAAAGACTACGATCGTGTCCCTTCTCTGCTCGGATCATCCGCAGAGCTACTCCCTCCCCATTACATTATTTGGACGGTCTCGTTTGCCCGAGCCTGGCTCTGGCGAGCAGCCGCTCACGTTCTGGGATATCCAGGCCCGCATCGGCCACTCAAGCCCCGAGGTGCACCAGCATATCCCTCGCCGTCTGACGGTGCGGCAGGTCGTCGAGAACGCCTGGTCGGAGACGTTCGGCGGCAAGCCCAAGTTGGACGACGTAGCGCGGCAAAGGGTCGAGGCCGCACTTGAATGGTTCGCGCCAGAGCTGAACCCCGAGTACTTGTTCGCGCCGTCTCGGGAGAGCCTCGCCTGGGCGGACGAGCACCTGTTCGGCGGCCTGTCGTTCAGCGCGCAGCGAGTCGCGCTGTTCGTGCGGTCGATGATCAAGAGCCCCGACGTCGTGGTGCTGGACGAGGCCTTTAGCGGCATGGACGACGCGGTGCGCGACAAGTGCACGCTGTTCCTCAACGAGGGCGAGGCCAAGACGTACCGGGGCGAGGAGGTGGTCGAAAGCGAGGCGTCTCGCTCGGGAGCCATCAAGGTTCCAGGCCTGTCAGACCAGCAGGCGCTCATCTGCATCGCGCACATCAAGGAGGAGGTGCCTGACTGCGTGAGGGAGTGGGTGTGCCTGCCGGAGTCGAATACAAAGCAGCCGGCGAGGTTTGGGCGGCTGGATGGACCGTTGGGCTTGGACGAGAAGAGGTGGCAGCAGGTTTGGGGGGTTTAGACGTAGACGTGGCGGTTAAACTGCGATGTGGTCAGGCTGTTTGCACAGGAGACAACTACAAGATAAAGGTAAAGCCGTCCTATTGGAGAGAAGAAGACTGATTCGGGGTTTGCGGTTCCAACAGCCTGCGCTCACCCAAACCCAACTTGCATCCATCAACCTTTGCTGTCTGGATCACGGTTGAGACTTCATCGCATCTCTATTGCGAGGGGTGGGGGCAATAAGTGAAGTGCGAGGTATCCCCGCCTCTATTCCCTGAGTACCATGCAAGCCTCGTTGTTCGGCGTATTGCGGTTGAACTGCAAGGTGTAGTAGCGGCCCATGTGCTGTAGGGATATGAGTAAGAACCCAGTTGAGCTTATCCGAGATGTTTCAAAAGTTGGTCTCTGAACGATGTCAAGGTTGCCGCTGACTTGACTCTTTTCAACCTCACAAGCTCTGGCTTGAGACTACTGAATCAGGGTGCCTTTAACTTCCATCTAGGCCTGCCGTAGGATCTTTGTTGCCGTATTGCTGGATTCGGTCGTGGAGCATCGGCCTTCAGCCACGAGACCGAGCTTTGTGTTCCAACGGCTCTCCAGCAGACATCTCTGCTCGGGGCTTTGATCATCGGTCCCAATGTATATCTTCAAACGTCATCAGAACTGCTCTCTTCGACCCCTGCGGCTCTAGCCACGGCGATCGATGGGTCCGTCCTTGGGTGCGAAGTCGGCATGTGTGCAGGTTCCATCTGTAAGAGTACGGTTTTCACCAACACCCAACTCACAAATTCTCCGACTGCCCCGAGAAGATGGAGCAGAACGAGTCCCGCTGGAGAGAGAACGTGGTCTACATACAGCCGGTAGTGCGCCAATCGGGTGGACAAGGAGGAGTGCGCCCGCCACAGCTGCCGTAAACGTGGAGTTGGTGACTGTGATGTACTTGAAACGTCGAATTGTCGGATTTGCTCAAGTACAAAGTACTGCGAGGTGCAACAATTCAAGGAAATACACTGTAGAGTTCCATTAGAGTTGCGTTGAGTTACAGTTGCTATTAGTGGCCCACAGTGCCAACAAAGAGTACCAAATTACTGCACAATTGCATATTCAGCCGCCACCTTCAACTCACCAACCAACCACACACACCTACTTACATCATCTTCGAAGCCCTCAACTCAACCCCCCACCATTCATTGACAACAGCGCCAAACTCCCCCCTCCGTCCGCCACCCCCTCCATCATTCGCCATCATGGCGTCCCAATTACACGACATCGACGAGGAAGGCCTCACCTTCCGCTCGTGCTGCGCGCCCCTCGCGTCCTTGACGGAACCCATCGATCTCTCCGCTCTCAAGTACGTCTCTTGCAGGGGAAGCTTCCCTTACCCTTCACTTCCTTCCCCCGCATGTTGGTCGCGATGGGCGTTCTTGTATATGAGACGAGATGTACAGAGAGACTGATAATGACGCGCTTTGCGGTGGCTTTTGTGTAATAGTCAGAATGGCCGATCCAGCTGGTCGACCTTTTTCCAATGGCCGTACTTTGGCCCCCTGCTCGTCGACAACGAGAGCAGCGATGCGCGCGACCACTGCGCCAACGAAAGAAGTGCGTACATTCTCTCTCGACTTGTTTATCTGCAAGTTCCCATCACGAACGTGTCACTTCCTACCTACCGACTCAGGTGTCTTGGCTATCTCAATTTGCAACTCAACTCAACTTGAAGCAACTCAAAGCAACTCACATCACGTACCTCGGCTCTCGTCTAACCGCGCTCGCTCCCTTAGCCTTCCTCTCATACCTCCGCCTCTCCATCTACATGGCCATCGTCTCCATCGCCATCACCGTCTCCTTCCACTTGAAGAGCAAGCCCTCACCGCTCGAGCTGCGCATGGCAAAACCGCTCGGCACCATCTTCTGGGCCCTGTCCGTCGTGACGCTCTTTGCCGGCGTGGGCAACTACATGAGTGAGTACCTAGCCAGCTGGCCAGCCAGCCAGCGGCCCTGTTTCAATCTGGCACGACCAAGGAAGCCGTTCTGACGGGAGACGCAGCAACGGTCAACAAGTACAGCAAGAGAGCAGCAATCGTGCAGATTGGGTGGAAGACGCACGCGGTAAGCACTCCCAGCCAAAGGCCAGCCGTTTGCCCGGACGACAACAAGCTGACACTTGCCCAGATCCTGAGCGTCACGGCAGTATGCATCATAGGAACTTGCATTGTATTGCTCGTCATCGCCAAGGTCCACGATGCAAGCTCGTCCGAGTTAAATTCGGTCATGTTGTTTTAATTCAAAGTTCAATTCAATTCATTCAAAATCGCTTAGCGCTTGAGCCACCGGTGCCCATAAAGATGCAGCTGCTACCTAGCATGCAGATGATATCTTACCATGTTCCCAACCAACCGAGCCCGAAACTATTAGTCCTCTAAGTGTCCTTCTTTTTATTCGTACAAAACAGGTCCTTGGCTGTTCTATCAGCCCGTGGTTCCTCCTCTTCATCCTCCTCTACCGTTTTCTCCGGCACTTCGCACCGGCCGACTTCTCGGCGGAAGTGTCGGGCATGCTGGTGCGCAGCTTTTTGAAGCTCATTGAGCGTCGTCAGCTTGCCTTCCCACGAGAGAAGTGGCAGCCCGTTCAAGGCGACGACCTCTCCGACTTGCGGCAGAGTTGTCAGCATGTCCACTTGGGAAGCTGGGTCGAACGTCAGAGTAGTCCGGTCGGCCTTCCCGTTTTCCTCGCCCTCTGCAAGATCGGAGTCGCCAATATATTCCTCCGGCGTGTCGCCAAGGTCGCTATGTGAACCCATGATGACACTTGCCGTCTCTCGACTTGGGTAGAGTGTCAAGTAGCCCCTGAGGCGCGAGAGTTGCAGGGCAAACTCGAGCCAGGCTGGGTACTTTTTGCTAACGTCCTTCTTGGCCAGCATCGCTGGTGTATCCCTTCTCGAATCTTGCGACTCGAGTAATTTTGACACGTAACCGTGTAATTCTACCCACTTATCTCCGAGAAACAGCGTGGCGTCGCTGCTCGGTGCCTCCCAGAGAAAGGGGCTGGCCGTTTGTGCTGGAGCATCCGTTTCCGGGACAGAGAAGGGAGTGGTCGCGTCGAGATGAGTGACGGGCGATTGGAAGCTAATGCCCATGATGTTGTCGCTCCAGTCCCCAAGGACGGAGGTGCTCGAGTATAGTGTGTGTAAGAGAGTGAATTTGACATCTAAGCAGTCAGTGAGATTGAGGTACGTCTTAGCGGAGCTTACGGGTCTTACAGTGGAAGAACTGAGGTGAGACCTCGGTATGGGGGGCGAGAACAAGAACGTGAGAGTCGCGGGGCCTAAGTGGCCAGAAGGACTCCAAGAAGCGAGTTGAGCTCTCCTCTTCCGACATCTTCTTGCGTGGAATTCGATGGCGGAGGGATAGCATGTTTAGGTGGGGCAACTCGCCGAACGCCGACGACGGCCACCTGAAAGTAGACAGGATCTTCTCCAAGGGCTTCTCAACCTCAAAGGGCAGCTCAATGGTAACGTGCGGCGCCGTCACAGCACTCATATCGGCACGGCCAAGAGAACCAAGAAGTCTCTGTAGGTTTCCGGAGCCAGTGGGCGGTGCCTGAATCAGAATGTCAAAGTCTACGCGGTTCCAGGCTAAGAGGTGTAAGTCGGGGGCTGCGGGGTCCAACAAGAGGTGGTTGACTAACCTGACAACGACGAAGCATCCAGCTTCGTGATCCACGCAAGTCGTTTGCCTGGCTTCTCCGGAAGCTCGATGAGGGTAGATTTAGTACCACGGATTTGGTCTCGGAAGGCCCGCTTGAAGTAGTCCTCTTCAGCATCGGTGGAGTCGATGATGACGGCCTGTGGGTGCATGTAGTTGTTGGTGTGATCTAATTGATTCACGAGTCAGAAAGCAACGGGCTAGTGGGCGACAAGCAATCTTACGGAGAACGCGAGCAGAGACGAGTCTCATCCTGGGCTCGCTGGAAATGGGAGCACTGTCCGGGCGGGCATCTACAAGGCAATTAGGCAATAGTTCACGCACGGCGTATAGGAGCACTCGTACCATGGAGAAATAGCTTGCAAGAGTCGTCTATCCCGTTAAGCTCGAGGAGCTGCTTCATCGAGATGGAGCTTCGACTTGCTAGGGCAAAATGGACGTGGTTTGTCTCATGCGCGGCCATCTGGCAGGCCATGGGAAGCAGCGTAGAGGCACTCCGAAGGCTTGCGGTGGCAAACAAGACATTCCTGTTCCTCTGAGTGCCGCCTCCCGTTCCAGAGATCGAGCGCAGCGACTTGCCGAGCTCGGGGAAGTTGATGGGTCCGCTGTAGGTCCTGTCCTGCTCGCTCGCGGCCTGCTGCTTGCGCGGCGGATTGAACCCCGACGACGAGCCCGGCGCAGTCGAGCGATCGGCCGGTTCGGGAGAGGACGACGGGATGAGGTGGTAGAGGACGAAGCCGAGGAGGATGCAGAAGACGGCGTACGCGACCAGGCGAGCGAGGGCGCGGCGGCGCGGCGCGCGGGTGGCCTGCCATTGAGCGGCAAGCCGGCGGTGGCCTGGGGCGCCGAGGTCGTCGTCCTTCTTTGCCATCTCCTCGTCGCCGGGCCAGATCCTGGCCATGGTCCTACCGCGCGGGGGCACCATGGCGGGCTGTCGGGCGTTTTGTAAGGAGGAGGTCGTCGCCGTCGTCTAGTAGTCTAGGGCTTCGTGGGGTTCACGATGCCGGTTGGTGGGAGTTTGCGATGGACGGGCAGTTACATTGCGGCCTCAGGCATGCGGCCGCGAGTATCTTCGGGGCAATCGCGCAACGGCGGCGACGGCGGCGACGACTGCGGAGGGTTGTTGGGAACTGCGGCAAGGGTTGTTGTGGGATTACAGGTGTAAGAGGGACGTTGGTGTACAGAGCAGGAGGAGGTGCAGTAGTTGGCTCTGGGAACAGCGTGGCTCGCCTAGGTACTAGTCTAGCAGGTAGTGTTACATGTGTTAGGTATTAATTACAGCGTCGTAGCTTGGATCGGCGGCTTCCATGTCTAGACTACTTCATATGCACTGTACTAGGGATGCTACGAATACGATCCATTGATGATATACGGAGTACAACTCTTAATGATCCCAAGTCACTTGTAATTGCCCTTTTTTCCCTTTCGTGTCTGATTTGCCTAACCCAAGAGAGGCGGTTACTCGGTGTCTCAACGCCGTTTTACTGACCCTGGACCGTTTCCGCCTCCACACCCACGTTCCATGGAGATTGAAGGGTTTCGCTGTTCCTCCGGTCCTTGCAAGATATACTTGCAGCCCGTTATCAATTGACAGTCTACATGTTATATGTCCGTACCCTATTTAGCTCTAGCATCAATTAAATAGGAAAGTCTAAGAAACGGTCTCGTCCAACTATTGTAAGCTCGGGTCGAAGTACAAACCTAATTACCCTGCACCTGTTTATGAGAAACCGAGCTTGAACATTTTACCATGTCATGTTGTCGTAAACAAATCCACAGCTCCGTCCGTGTGGCTCTACTACGGGACGGCGGTGATTTTCAGAGTATAGGTTCAGCAACTAGCAGATTCATCTAGATTTGTGCTGTTGTGGTTTCGTGGTGGGGCACGACACCAGAAAACATATGAAAATTCCACCCACCATAAACTCCAACTCAGCTACTTATACTCAGCCAAACCAGCAACACTTCTTCCCTGTCGTCCTTCGTTTTTCTTCTGAACTAAAATACCCCAGTGCGCAAAAAACACCCCGACATCTGCCGTAGCCATGGCCAAGTCGCGCAGAAACAGAGGCAGCGCCGCCCAGCGCAAAGACCCCATCGCAAAACCCGTCAAGCCGCCGTCGGACCCTGAGCTCGCCGCGCTGAGAGAGCAGAAGATCCTACCCGTCATCAAGGACCTCAGGAGCGCCGACCCCAAGCACCGCTCCGCCGCCGCCGCCGCCGTCACAAACATCATACAGGACGACAAGTGCCGCAAGCTCCTCCTGCGCGAGCAGGTCGTCCACACCGTCCTCACCCAGACCTTGACGGACGCCGCGCTCGAGAGCCGCGCCGCCGGCTGGGGCATCCTCCAGGTGCTTGCGCGCGAAGAGGAACCCGATTTCTGCGTTCATCTGTACAGGCTGGACATCCTCACTGCCATCGAGTATGCTGCTAGATCGGTACGTGAACCCTCCCTCAACCGTTGGTCTCATGAGGGCCCAGCTAACCTGAACCAAGGTCTCAGAGACGCTCTTGTCTAAGGACGCCCAGTTCCAGAAGAAGTCTAAGACAGAGCAGGCGACAGTGATAAGCATCACCTCGTCGCTGATCTCGCTTGTGACGGCCCTGGCCGAGGCCCAGGATGACATCCTAGAGGCCATCGCCCGCAATGTCACCATCCCGCGGCTGCTCTTCCTCCTCAGCTCCAACGAGCTCGCCCACATCCCCGAGGTGGCAACGCTCCGGACCGACACCCTGGCCTGCCTGATGATTCTCTGCGAAGACAACGAGGAGCTCGCCGAGAAGATCATCAACTCCAAGGCGCCCCGCTGCTACGACGCCGTCATGGCGTTGCGCGAAGAGCCCACCAGCGACGGCGTCCTCGCCTGTGGCGTCCTCCACAACCTCTTCGCCTCGCTGGAGGGCCAGGAGACCGCCCTCGGCGCCGACGACTCCTTTCTCATCCCTACTTTGTCCAAGGCCATAAGCTCCTACCAGCCGGGTCAGGTCGCCACCGATGCCACCGGCTGGGCGAATCCCATCGAGTGCCAGCAGCTGGCGCTAGAGATCCTTGCTTCCATTGGAACGAGCCTCAACAGTTCCCGCGACGACCCTGCTCCCCCTGAGGATGAGACCGAGGGTGTAAAGGATGACGAGAACATGGACGACGCCGAAGTTGACGCCGAAGCCGACGTCGATGCCGAGGAAGACGGATCGGACGCCGAGGGCCCCGAGGGTGAGGACGCCGAGGAGGGTGAGGACGACGAGATGGACCAGGACGAGATGGAGGCCGACATGGAGATGGTGACGGGTGCCGGCGATGACGACGACGACCAAGACAACATCGACGACATGCCCGTCCTCAAAGCCATCCTCCAAACCGCCCTCCCCGAGCTCATCCGCATCGTCTGCCTTTCCCCTGCCGACGACGCCGGCATCCGCCTCCAGGGCCACGCCCTCTCCGCCCTCAACAACATCGCCTGGTCCGTCTCGCTCATCGACTTCGCCGACCCGCACAACGCCGCCGTCCAGGCCGCCTGGCAGCCGCCCGGCCACGCGCTGTGGACGCACGTCATCGCGCCCGTCCTCGCGACCGACACCGCCGACATCGCCCTGGCCACGCACGTCACCAGCCTCGCCTGGGCCGTCGCCCGCTCGCTCCGCGGCGGCGGCGCCCCGCTCGCCGGCGACGAGCACCGGCGCTTCATCGCCCTCTACCAGGCGACCCGGGGCGCCGAGGCCGTCCAGAACCCCGAGGACCCCTTCCAGGCCCTCGGCGTCAAGTGCGTCGGCGTCCTCGGCGAGCTCGCCCTCGACCCGGCCCCGACGGACCGCAACCGCGACATCGCCACCTTCCTCGTCACCCTCCTCGCTGGCCTGCCCGGCAACACCCCTCCCGCCGACGCCGTCGAGGCGCTCAACCAGCTGTTTGACATATACGGCAACGAGGAGTACTCCTACGACCGCGAGGTTTTCTGGAAGGACAACTTCCTCCAGCACCTCGAGGACGCTCTCCCCAAGGTGCGCACCACGGTCAAGGCCATTGACAAGCAGAAGCAGGCCGAGCTGCGTCTGCGGGCTGACGAGGCAGTGCTGAACTTGACTCGTTTTCTGGCATATAAACGGAAAAACAAGCCCAAAGCATAAATGGCGGGAGGAAAAAAAAAGGAATAGAAAAGTAACAAAATGTAGACGAATGGAGTTTTGGAATATGATATAGAACGCTGTGAATTGAAGGATTGTGTATCCTTCTACCCGTCCGGTCTTCGGTCTTTGTGTGGTACTCTATATCTCATCATTTATACGTGCAAGCCATATCGGTTTCTTCTCATCCCATCACGACGCAGCCAGACCCAGGTTCACCAGGAAAATAACAACCACGGCACATAGGCCACAAAACAAAATCGCAAAACACCTGCCCTTCAACACCTCTCAAAGACCCGATACAAACCCTTCAAGCTCGCCACCTCCAACACACCACTCTCCATGAGTGATCTCGATGCCACCAGTCTAGACTTAAACGCCGGGAAGAACAAGTTCTGAACAGCATACCGGACATGCTGACGACGCGCCCGGACCTCTTCGGGGACGTCTTCCGTGCGAAGACCCTCTTCGTCTCCGGGCAAGGCGGGCAGGGGCTCGGGGACGTACAGTGTGGCAAGCTCGCGGAGGAAGGTTTCAAAGCAGCCCTTCTCCTCCGTCCAGTCAACGTGGGGTCCGAGGCGGAGGAGGAACCGCGGCAGCTTCACAAGGGGTGGAGTGTACCCCTTTATGAGGAGCGGGATGGAGACAAGCTCGCCTGCAGGGGAGATTTCTAGAGAAAAGTACTCTTGAAGCATCTCTCGACGCTCGATAAGCTGGCTCAACACCTGATTGACGAGTGCCTCGACCTCAAAGTCCTCCTCCGGAGAACAGATGGCGTTCTTCTCTACCTCCGCGGCCATGCCGAGCAACTCCCGCAGGTCTAACGAAGGGCTGAACCGGATGGTACCAAAGTTGCCAAAGTCGGTGAGCCCAAGCTGGTAAAAATATTCGTGACAGGTGTGCCCGTAATCAATCAAATAGAGCTTGACGCCCCCTTGTATGGCTGCCAACCGACGCTGATCGTCGACCACTCCAACAAAGGTATGGGAAGCAAATATCTCCGTCAACTCATCATGCATGTCTTTGCGGACCTCGGCTCGCAGTTGCTTGACACTGCTGAGCCGACAGGTAACGGATGCTCGATCGATGATTTCATAATCGACAGTCTCAGGTATAGCTGATGGCTGCTCTGCGCGATCGGTCGACGTCGATGATTGCGCGGTGTCAGCCCGAGAAAACATGGACGTTATTTTTCGTTCAGCCGTATCTGTCCGTACTAGGTCGTTTGAGTTTCGTCTCGGTCTCTTGGTCAAGGGGGTCGCTCGACCTGGGGTACTGTCACCGTCCGTTCGTAGAGAAGAGTCGGCCGCCTTCACACCGGGTAGGAGGGTTTGAGTCATGAACGTGCGGCTCGTATCCACGGAAGCAAGCTTGGTTTCGACGTGCTCGCATATAGCCTGTATTATTTCGTCCTCGTTCAGGAAATGGACCTCCCTCTTGGTTGGGTGGACGTTGACATCGACTCGAGCTGGGTCAATCTCCAAACTCAAGTAAACGAACGGATGGCCTTGTTTCGGCAGGAAACCCGAGTAAGTCTGCTCGATGGCCTTTTTGATGTGGGTAGATTCGACGCAGCGATGGTTGATGAAGAGGAGGAGCGTCGTCTTCTTGACAGAGTAGTTGGCATTCGTCGTGTATCCCTCAGCCTTGAATCCCCAACGGTCTTCCGAGGTCTCAAACTTCAGAAGCTCGTTGGCAACACTGCTACCGTGAATCTGGCGGATACGATCGATAACAGTCGCCTGGGGCTGGATCGAGAGGCTGGTTGAGGACTCACCAGCCTTCTTGCAGGTGAAGCCAACTCCCTTGCAATGCACAGCGTACCGGCCCACCATGTCTAAGATTTTGTTGAACTCGTCGGAGAAGGAGCGGAACGCCTTCCGGCGAGCAGTAATGTTGTAAAAGAGGTCCTCGACGGTGATTTGGGTACCTGGACGGCCAGCAACGCCCTTTGGCTCCGCTGACTGGCCGGCCTTGGCCGGGGCGAGTTTCCCATCTTGGTAAGTGGCACGCCAGGCAATATCAGAGTCCTTGGTTTTGGTGGTTACAGTCAAATGTGCAATGTGGCTGATGCTGGCCAGGGCTTCGCCTCGGAATCCGTATGTGGCGATGGAGGCTAGATCCTCGAAGGTAGAAATCTTGGAGGTGGTATGACGCTCACAGAGGATGGCCAAGTCATCTTTCTGGAGACCAGTCAGCCCTGTGCACCGAAGGAAAGATAGACGGTGCGAGTCAGATGGCGTCAAGGGCGTACCTGGATACCACACCCATTGTCGGTGATTTGGAGGAGTTTGAGTCCGCCGTCCTTGGCAAGAATCTCCAATGACGTGGAGCCCGCATCGACAGCGTTCTCGATCAGCTCCTTGAGCGCATGAACAGGTGCGACGATGATCTCACCGGCTGCGATCTTATTGACCACAGCGGGATCGAGGGCCTATAGTTCGGAACAGTTAGCCGGGGCCAGAACGTTGAAACCAAGACGAGGCGGAGGCGATAGGCGCAGGTTGGATCCGACCCAGCGCGCATGATCTTTGCTTGCCTTGATTCTGCGGGCGGGGCGAGACTCCTCGGGTTCGCCATCTGCTTTTCTCTTGACGCCGCTGGTTGTCTTTGCGCCGCGATGCACTTCAGTGTGCACGTCGACGTCGACGTCGGTGTCTAGGTCCATGTCCATGGCATCGGGCATTGCAGCAACAGCTCTGCCGGCCGTTCCCGACCAAAGCTGCCTCACTTTGTACGGTGCCCCTCGCAGCAGCGAGTGAGGGCCGAGACGAACATGAGTTGGTTGCGAGGCGGGGCGACGGGCCTGACTCGTTCGATGCGAACCGCGCTCTGATTGATGGCAGCAAGCGCGCGTGCTCTCGCTCCCTTTGGCTCGCTGGAGCCAGAGTAGCCGAGGATGGACGAAACCGTTTCTTTGCAGCTCTTGCGTCGCACCGGCCAATTAAAGAGATGCGGCGAACGGAGCGGGTGATCGTGGGGCTGTCGAAAAGATGTCGATGCTGCGCCTGGGCTTTGGTGGAGCCAATCCCAGCCCAAGCGTTCAAGCTGGTGGTGCGCGAGGTTCGCACGACGGCACGTGACGTCGACGCCTTGTTCGCCAGGCGACCTTTCAACCCACGCATCATCGTCATTCGCCAGCGTCTATTTGAACGTTGAACTACGTTGCTTGAGCGCGCGAACACCTCCCCTAAGGCATCGGCATGCGGACACGGCCTCGTTTCGCCTCGTCGACTTGTTGTAGGTGATGAGTGGCGGAGAGAAGAGGGATGAGATAAGAGGCAGCCGGAGGTCTGTGCTTCACCAATGTGTGTGTTGGAGAGGTAGTGACGACACCAACCAACTCCTCAGCCTCACCTGAGCGAGTTCTGGCAGTCCTTGTCCCATCATTCTCCCACCCCTTCGCCATGATTGAATCTCTATGTGAGTTGGCTTACACTTTCACCTCCGGTTCCATGTCGAGTTACTGTTGCATCTACGGCCAAATAATTTCAGACATGCAAGTAGCCTCACTTAGCTGTCTACTAGGCCCGTCGACGCAACAATACATATCACCCACCTCCATGGCACTTTTTTTTCCCAACCATGTGGCTTCCCCCCTAGGCTACCCCAAAGAAGACAGTGCGATACATATCCTGCTGCGAAGGCCTCTTTGCATGTGCTTGGGGGACACAACTGGGTGTCAAGTTCTGGGACATCCCCGCCCCAGATGCATTCTCTCAAAATTCTCCCGCCTCCTCCCTCACTTGCCAATGGCCATTAGTTGTGTCTTGAATTCGTCGGCGTTCCCTTCAACGCCTCACCGGCCTGAGCCTTGCAGAAAGCCTTCTTGTTCAATGGCGTTGGTACCCACTCCTCTCCGGGAGTAGCGAATGCGACCAACACGTGAAGCGCCGTGGCGTTTTGATACAATGATCGAGTATCCTTGAGCCCCCTGGTCATGTTGTTCATTAGCCGGTATCAATAAGAAGAGGTTTCGAGGCCCAGGCTGGCCTTTTCGTTTCTTGAGCAGGTGCGTACAAAAGCAATTACACTTCGGCACTCGGTGATGCACTGCTGCACATCACGTCCGGATTTGGATGCCTCTCTTAGCCCCCCCCACCGGCCCCCAGCCTGGCTGCCTCTTGAGAAGTTTTCTAAGGGGAGTTGCAAAGGCGCTGTACGAAGTACTATGTGACAACGACGGTGTGGGCCTGGGCTGTCGCTTTCATTCAGGCAGCCGCCGACAACAACATCACGGCGAGCAGTTGGGAACCCTGGAATTAGTAGACTAAAGTGGTTTGGTAGTGAGAGTGAGAGAACGAATAACCGGAGTTGAGACAACAGACCCAAGTGTCGGCCGCCTCTGGAGATTTGTGGCTTTTCCAAGTCTGGGATTCTATGACTCCCACGAGGCCGCGGCGTCAACGTCGAGGTGACTCGACATCTTTTTGGTCGACGACGTCGGCTCATTGCTGGATACGAGAACTCACTTCCGGGTTCTTGGCATTGACAATGTGAGACATACTGAAATTGGGCGCTTCTTTCACCGCAACTACGGCCACTTCAATAGTGACAACTTATGCATGGTTCGCCCGAATCATCCACTGTACTGTACAATGCTGTGAAATGCTTGACTTGGCTTAAACCACATCGTTCCATAGTCAGGGCACACACATCTGGGCGCTCAGCCCCCCGCTCCGCCCAGCCCAAGTATATCACCACCACTTCCATCGTCCCTCCCAGATGGACTCACGGCACTCATCAGCCCCGGAGGCTGAGACGCTACTAACCAACTGCATAACACGCACCCTCGTCTCCGCCCTGTCCCGCCCTCTTGGTTTGGCCCAGCCCGTCGTCTGCAGAGCCTGTCTTCTGCAGGCGCAGGGGGGGGAGCGGTGCAGGTCAGGCATCAGGGACGACAGGCGAATTACTGCGTGCCTTGGTTTTTCCCTGCGTAGCCTCAGGGACCACGGCGCTGCAATAGGTACAGGCACGTCAGGGTCTCGGGCGCAAGTCTACGATGTTGCGGTTACCCTGCTGCTTATAGACTCGAGTATAAAAGGGATCCCGGTACCGCCTTGCCGCAGATGCCACTTCGACTCTTCAAGCCCATGGCTCAACAAGGCGACAGCACAACCTCGAACCCTACCTTGCCTGCTCCCATATCACTGGGACATCTCAGGGGACCTCCACCATCTTACGCAGCAGCCATGACTGGCCACCATCCAACGTCCACCTTCCCTGAGCCGTCCACCCGGTAAGCAAGCCCCAGCGCATATCTATCATCCTGTCGTCACAAGAATAAGAATCCCACCCACCTTGTCAGGCTCTCGTCTGCCTCCCTTCAGGCCTGGTTGGTTGCTAACTGCGTTTCCTTTTCCCCGCGTCCAGAGGCGGTTCATCCACACGGTCGATCATGGACATAGACCACCAACCCAACGGCACCGTGCCCCCGCGATCCCCTCCATCACCTCGAAGTCCGCGAAGCCCTCGAAGCCCTCGAAGCCCTCGGAGCCCTCATCGTCCGCAGCCAGCGCAAGAACGCCTCACGCGCAGTCTTCTCCGGGCGCGACTGCACGAAGCCGGCCGGCGTGCCTCTTCGGCCCAGCAGTTCCTCGCCATCGATTCAGCCGGCCACCGACCCGCCGACGACCTCCTCGGGGTCGGCACCTTCTCCCTGCCGAACCGAGAGCCGAGGCGACCAGGCGTGCCCCCGAGCGCCACGCAAGGCGAGCCCAATGCGCTCCAGGACGTTGCGCTACAGCACGCTGCGCTCCAGAACGACCTCGACGAGTTGCACCGCGCCTCCGAAGAGGGGAAGAAACGGCGTCTCGCTGAGCGCCGCCGGAAACGCGCCGCCGCCAACAACGGCCCCGCCAATCCGGCGCCCCATCAGCAGTCCCCGCCGTTGCCCGACAGGAGGCGCCCGCGGGCCGCCAAGCACTAGACCGGGCCGCTAAAGGAGGGCGTCGATGACGGCGAAACAAGAACTACCTAGAAGTTGGGCGTTCTTTGAGAGTTAAGGAACCAGGCGTTTGCAGCTATGGACAGGGAAGTTGTGATGGTGATTTTGACCGTGCTTAGGTATACCCGGTATTTGCTTTCTTTTGCCACTTGTGTGCTTTGTCGATAAATGCTTTTGATGGCGGTGGCACCCTACACTACTTCCTAGGTACCTAGGTAGGTAGGCTGTGTGATGCCACATAATTTAGTTTGTGCGAATTAGTTGGCAATAGACTCGCTTTTGTTTGTACCAGGGAGAAGGAACCCGGCGGTTATCGAAGCACTACTATAGACAGACAGCACAGGCGTAAATGATTGATTTATGTTTTCACTGCAGGCAGCTACATCGTTATTTATTGTCTACCTATACAAAGGCAGACCATAGCACCTAGGGATCTGCCAGCGGCGCACACAAATGCCCCGTTCGCGAATCGGGTCTCGCTTGCATGTATCTAGCTGGACTTGGGCCGCCGGAGAATAATCCCGATGCTAATGCCACAGCGCACCACAGCATCGCATCACCCCTGACCCTTGGCCCAGCCAATACAGGCCGTCCTTAGTACTTACATGGGCATTATTAGGGCCTGCAATTGGGGGGGAGGCATGCTCAGATGCAGGTGCAGATGCAGATGCCCCTGGGCGGGCAGCAAACGCGAGCACGCGCGGAACATACAGGACGCCTGGTATCACAAACACTGCACAGCTCATTTGCCATGCCGCAATCCATCCCGTGTACGTAGAGTCTCCCTCTCCGCGTCCTCAACGTCTCCGGCGTTGCTCCTTGGGGGACGACCACGTGGGACGCTTCCGTGGTCATCCTCCATCAAAATGAACGGCACAGCTCTCCCCTTTTCCGCCTCAACTACCAACCTTCCTCTACCACACACGCCTTCACCGTTGCCGATCGATGCCGGAAAATGTTTCCATATATGAATCGCATTATACATTCAATTGTGGCGCAATTCCCTTTGTTCCAAAATCCACCTGCCTCTCGTCTGCCGTGCCCCTTGTCACCCCTCTCCTAGCCAGCCTGATCTCGCCTACAGACATCTGCCGCCGTTCCTCTTCTGCCACATGGTATCCTCATTTCTCTCTTGTCTCATATTACCCATTGCCTTGGCATCCCTCGTTCTGTTATATGCGTCTTCTTGCTCGCCTCGCATGCCCGACTTGTGATCCAGCAGCAGAGAGAGCATTGTCTGTGTCGCATCTAGCATGCCGCTCAACGATTATTTCCACCACACGCCACCCAACCTGGGCATCTGATCGGCGCCTTGCTGCGTATTATCGTACAGAACCGTCCATTCAAGACCATATGGATCCATCTAACCACTTCTCCGGCTCTTAAAAGCAAAAATTGCGGCAACATTCTCCACCAACGCCTTCGGCTGAGATGCCGACATGAATCCCCTCCGACAGAAATCCTCTCCGTCACTGTCCCCCGCCCCATATTAAAGGTTCGGCATATAGTAATATGCAGTACTTCCCAGAAAGAAGTTTATTATTCAAGCATTCTCTTAGAAAGAGAATCACGATCCAGCCAAGACGTCCAGGAAACATGGGACAGATAGATCATGCGCCCGTTCCCGACAGGAGCAGGTTCTCGTGCTTGCAGTGCCGGGCGGTCGGTGTTTTCCCGGTTACTGGATAGAGAGCCCAGATTTCGGACGAACGCGGTACTATCGTGGCCGTCTCGACGCATCTGGCCTCTCAAGCAGCCCTCCGATATCGACTCTGCCCGGTCGTTCCTCGCGAGACCAGTTCCGCTCCCCAGGATGCTCAGTATGGTCCTGTTGCGTTTGAATGGGCGGTAGTTGAAATGAGGATTGCGGTCGAGGTCGAATCGTCGTCGTCAACTCGCTTCGAGGAATGTGATACGAAGTCGGCCCCGGGTATTCTTGCCGGCTCGGTGACGAGGCATATGAAGGTGCCCCAACCCCCATCCCCGGAGCCGGGTTTGGCGGCAGCTGCGTCGATGGGCCTAGAGGCCGAGACCCAAGCGGACCCTCACTGAATCTCTGACGCGCCGGATCGAACGTTGCAGAAATTGGGGCACGCTGACCATAAGCTGCGTGAGGGGCTTGCGGTTGGGCGTTGTAAGCTTGAGCAGCATCGCGGAAAAGGGGTGAAGGTGCTTGAGCATAAGGGTGCCGCGCAGCAATGTTCAAGACCAGCACCACAAAGTAGATGGACCCTTCCTTTGCAAGGCCCAGGCGAACAGGGTACGGCCTGGCTTGTCCCTCGAAGGTCCTAAAAGTTAGGTACTCCTGTCGATCGAGCTGGAACCGCCCAATCTCCTCAGCACTGAAGCCAAGTCCTTGTATTATGTGGTCAAGCCTGGCCAGGATTGGAGGGAGGTAGTTCGGCTCCTTTCTCGTTTGTTCTTCGAGGAGCTGACTTCGAATTGCCAGCACCTTTTCTCGTTCCGCCGGCACTACCACGTCGCTCAGGTTTCGTCCCTGAATATTGGCACCTCCGATTGCATCCATGAAGATTGGCGACACTTTGGCGAATTCCATCTTCATGTTCAAAAACGCCACGGGCTCCGGCACCCGAGCAGCTATTGGTGAGGGTACCGCATAAACATTCGAATCCGGAGGTGGAGCTCGTTCAAGATATCGCGGAGGCATCGACTCGCTTGTTTGACACATTAGCACTCGATCCAACCACGCTCCCGGATTGAGTCTGTACCCTGAACCCATTACACCACCAGATGGGTATATACTCAGCGGTCGTCTTGCAGCCGCGTCGTGAGGATGTGAAAATCGTGCTGGATCGTATCGCGTATCTCGGTCGTCTCTCAAACGTGGACGTCCCCTTTTCTTGTGCTGAACATCCACGCAGGAGTCCTCCTTTCCATTTGTGATGCATCTCGAACAAGGTCGCTGGGCTGTGAGGCGAATTAGTACATATTTCAGAAGGCAATTGCAGAACCGGTCATGAGTCACGGCGAGTGCCGTGGAGGCACTCCAATAGACACGCCCGTCAACCGGTGAGGCTGCGCTCCTTGCAGAGCACCGGTCTTTGAACAACATGTCTTGGCCAGTCCATTGACGCTAGCAAGCGAACAAGTCCTTCACCGTGTCTAGGTCAAGGTTTCAGGTATGTAACAGGTCCCTCGGGGCGTCACACCCTCCATAACCCTTGGTGCTATTCCTATGCCCCGAGAGTGCCTAGTCGACCATCTTTGTTGACGAAACCCTTCACCCCGACAAGTTAGAGAGGCTGGAGGCGATGCCACCTTTTTAATGTGCTGCAGGACTCGGACGTTGGACACGGCCCATAAAGACTGTCGAAAGAGAACGAGGAGGTAGGAAAGTAATTTGCAATACGTACAGTCACATCTATCAACTGGGTCAGCAATCAGGCACATAGGGGTTTCCAATTTTACAGAAGCACTTACCGAAGATGGGCTCGCTTGCATGGTACGCAGGCAGAAGCCACATGGCCCTTGGTCTTCCTTTGAGATTTCGGCGAGGTCATTTGCTGGGTTTCGGCAGCTGGGAGACGGCTGGGTGTAGGATACGATGCTGATGCGCTAGGTCCGCCAGCCGTCTGATAGCCCTGTTGATGGGGCATGCTCGGAAGTCCGGGTTGGGCATACGGGCCCGGTCTGGCTAGGGTTTCTTCGGGTCGTCGATATAGGTATGGTATTGCCTCTTGCTGTTCTTGCTGGAACAGTCTGGGCAGAGATGGGGGCATGTTGGGCGGCCCCCGGGAATCGATTGGAGATTGCTGATTCGGAGTTCCGCCATAGGCATCCTGTGGATTGACCGTCGGATAGCCACCTGGCGTTGGACCACGTTCGCCGACCCCTTGAAATGGCTTCGAAGGAAGGGGCGGGGACCCTGACATGGGCGGAGAGGGATATGCCCGAGAGTGGAAAGAGTCGTCGACCTCTGCTCTCTTGGGTGCCCAGGTCAGGTCTAAGGCGATTCGCGCCAGGTCTGAGATGCCTCGGCGCTGGCCGAGTGGAACAGGCGATGCGTCGACGGGGAGACTTCTAGGGAGCATGGAGGGATCGCTTCTGCTAATTCAGTTGGCTCGACGGAGAGGCACCCGTATAATCGACACAGCGATGGAAGAGTCCTTTGTGCCCAGTGCAGAGAAGCTCGTCTCGGGACGTTGATTTCAACACTTTGTGAGGGCCTTCTGTAGCTGTTGGCATCCCCTTCCGTACAGTATGGGCAGTAACAAGAGTTGAGAAATCCCCTCCGATAGAAAGGTCGACTATACAGAACGAACGGTAGAGTGGTGAGTAGTCTCGTCCAGTTCGAGGGCGAACACGCCAACGAAGTCTCCTCTTGGAAAGTTGTCGAGGCTGATCTAGGTAGGGCCACGATGGTTGCTGCCCCGCGTAATAGTACCGGCACGAAAGAGTTGCCCACCGAGCAGAAGAAACCCCGGAAAAAAGAGTTGGGTGTTGGGACGGCGTCCGCAACGTTGAGCCGTGGCAGCGAAGCCGCAGGTTAAGGGTCGACGACGACGACGGGCGAGGGTGAGTCGCCGTGGGACGAGATGCTGCACCGTGATACTAGGAAGATGGATCTTGGGGCGTCCTGGTGATACGGCATGAAGCCGTGCTGGTGGGATGTCGAGAAGGGTTCGGGTCACTACAGAGATGCCCCTGGGCCGGGACCTGCGAAGTGGACTCGGGGGTCGATGGGCGTGAATGGGGGTTTGTCGGGTCTTTCCAGCCGGCAGGTCGCGAGTACAAGAGGCGGATTCTGAATGGAAGCTGGATGGTGGCTCGCAGTCGGTTTTTGTGTGACTATCGGGCTACTGGAGGGACTGGAGGGGGGCGGCGCAATTGAGATGCAGCCGGGGTTGGTTCAGGGTTGGCAACAGGGCATCGGGGACGACCCTTGTTCGGATTTTAGAGTGGCTGCTAATCAAGGATTCCGGTAGAGGGTTATGCCACAGCGATCCCCAGTCAACGGTCCATTAATTACTGACGAGAATTCTCCGCGTGTCTTGGGGCGTTTGACCTGTGTTAGTCTTGCAGGTGCAATAAGACAATAAGACACCACGGATGGCAATGATTAGGGTGTACAGAGGAGTGGAGGAGAGGTGAAAGTGGTGGATGGTCCTGACGAGGAGGAGGAGGAGGAGGAGGAGGAGGAGGAGGAGGGAGGAGGGTGTATCGTCTTGTGTTGGGAGTTGAGGCTGTCTACTACTAGTACTGAGAGGGACCCGTGTGAGGCCGTCGTGATGTTGGTAGTGATTAGAGTCTAGCAAGGAGATGGGAGGTTAACTTTGAAGCAACTGGATGAAAGGGGGGAGAGTCGAGATGATGGGTAGAATGAGACAAACGAGCGCCGACTGGCCGGGGAGAGGTCGGCAGGCCCGAAAATATTGGATGACAGCAAGCGAGACAACGGAAGGTAGGAAAACTAGCAGTAAGAGGAGGCAGTCAACTAGACAGGGCAGCCCCCCGAGAGCAGGCCCAGAAGGAGACTGGAGGAGCGGAGGATGCAGGTAGGTTGCGGTACTCGTCCGTACCTCTAGGCGGGCATTTGGGTGTCGAGTTACATGGGTTGTGGGAGTAAGTGGTGGAGGTGGAGGTAGAGTGAGGAAGTGGTGGTTGTGCTGGGGGCAAGGGGGGTGTGGTCGGCGAACGAGAAGAGCGGATGAGGGACCTCGGGGACAAAGCTAGCTAACCACGTAGCTAGTGTCTAGTTACCCGCAACCCTGCAATATCAAGGAAGAGACGACGATGATGATGAAGAAGGCACATGATGGGGAAGGGGAGGGAGTGGGGGGGGGGACCCAGCAGGGGGGCGTGGACCAACAAGACTAGACACGAGAAACTCAAGCTTGACGGGAGGAGGAAGATGGAGGATGGTGGATGGGACCGTGGACGGAGACGGAACAAGAGACAAATGCACAAGCCAGAGCTCAGCTGAAGCTGGAGCATGGGCCAGGTACCAACCAATCCAAGAAAGAGTGTGGTGGACTGAGTTTGCAGTTGATGAAGACAGCCAGTTTCCCGCACGGCATGGCTGGCAGCGGGCAGATAATGCACATAGCAAAAAGAGCTTGGGCGCTCACCGGAACCAAGAGGACTCGCCTCTCTGTCCTGTATCCCGCCCAGGACCGTCAACTGGTTGTTAGTTAGTGGGTAGGGCTGTTTCGCCTTGTTGGTGCCGTCATAACCAGGACGACCAAGATCGGCGGAAAGCATGCAGCAACCCAACAGCCGGAGCTTCAGATTTCGATAACGGCTTCAACCCTTGCCAAACTGCCAACTGCCAACCTGCAGGCTGGCTGGCTTCGGACAGGATGGAGCACCCACCTACCTAGGAAGTCCCAAGCCCCCAGCTAGGTTGGTGGCTCAAAAGCCTGCTAGAGTGGCCCAAGGCCAGACAGAGAGAGGGTGTGGCCGTCAAGTTCCGGGGGCGTGGTACTTCGTACCTCTTCAGTCAGTCTGTCGACATCTAATCTAGGTCGAGCATGGGCGTCCAGCTCGAGTGTCAGCGCGAGAAACCAGCGTTGGTATTGGCTTCGCCTTGGCATTGGTACTGGCGTGGGCGCGGGCGAGGGCGTGGGCGTGGGAGCGGGTTTTGGGGCCAGCCACAGTGGAGTCTTGATCCCTCTTCTGCTTCTGCAGTCCGGGCCCCTTGTTGCCGTATTGCTGCAAGCCCTATCCGCGTGTTCCATTGGCCGGCGTTCGACAGTAGTCGACGAGTTGACCACTGTCTTGGGAGCCGTCGGAGCGGGAACGGGAACGGGTAGGGAGGGGGCAGATGCAGATGGGACCGCCAGGCAACTGGAACGCCCGTCTGGAGCAAAGAGGTCAAGTCAGGAAAAGAAATCATGGGATGAGAAAGCGGGGCCACCTAACGCCCTGGCGCCCTGGTGCCCCGGGGTACGTCTGGTCAAGGGCCGGGGGCTGGCTGGGATCCTGGGATAGAATAATACTGGGATATTCGAGGGCGGATGATGATGCAAGAGACGATGGGTTGAGGATTGATTGAGAGGCATGGTCCGTGACAAGAAAAATTGCTGGCATGGAAGGGACAGACAGGCAGACAGGGCTCTTCCCACTGCAGGGTTGCAGGGCTCCAGCAGCCCAGCTCACCTTCCCGTCCTTGGCGACATACATGCCTTACTAGTCCGCCTCTACGGCAGGTACCTCGTAGTTGGGTTTAGGCTGGCTGGTTGGCGCATCGTTGGTGGGAGCGCTCTGGCTTGCTGGCTTGCTGCCGTCTGCACTGGCCGACTCGCGGGCGAACCGGTACGCGAGTACCCGGCCAGCAACGGGCGTTCAGCGCCGCGCGCTTGCTCCTTTAAATTATACCCCGGAGCCCGGATTGGCATGGTGGGAATGATGAGATGAGATTAGATGTATCAGGTTGCTGGTTGCTGGTTTCCAGTTTGGTAGTGATGACGATATTTCGTACATTCAGAGGCATCAGATCCGAACTGCCATGTCCTAAGATGTCTGTCTCTCTCTCCCTCTTCGGTCAGATTTACGGGTAAAGCGCATTATTATCGTCGTACAAATCCACTAAAGAGAAGTTATTCTTCAAATTTCCCACCACCAAGCAAGCTATTCAAGACCTTTAGCCTATTATCGAGCTGCTATCAACTCTCCTTGACTCGAGGACCGAGCTACGAGACGCTGTCCGTCCTGCCGTCAGCCTCTCGCCGCTTAGGAGCTTGACTTGCGGATATGCTTTATACTTAGGTGACACTATGTAGCTACTTCGTACTCAACTACTGAACCGCCCAGAGCCTCCTTGCAGGTGGGTGATACAACCTGGGAGACTAATGTACGATGCCGCAAGATCTAGTCCCAGGGCAAGGTAGGTAGGTACCACTGCATGCTTGGTCCTTCGTCCCGTGTCCCTTGTCCGGTCCCTCCGTGCCTCCGTGCCTCCATGCCTCGACCAGACTGACCCGTCCTGTCTCGAGGGTCCTCGACTCGGCGGGCACACGACATGCAACACAACATGCAGCATCGGCTCCCATCTCTTGGGGCAGCCGCTTTCCTGCAGGCAGTTCAGGGCGTACAGCCCGATGGGCCCGGACCATCCTTGGCTGGTGCTGGTGGCGAGAAGCTATGAAGTCCCAGTGGCCAGGAAACCCTACCCTAACAATGAAAAACTAGAGCCCTCATCCCGGACGGTCATCTTAGGCGGGTCTGGCGCCGGCTGCAGCTCTCGTGTCCGGAGGTGAAGCACCGTTCCGTGACCGCCGCGGCAGCAGAAGAACGAGACCGAATCGCCGTGATAGAGAGAGTCGCCGTCCTCCCTGTTTTGCGTTGCTCGGTCCGGCCTTGTGCTTGACGCAAGACGCGTGTGCGGCCTCAAGCCTCTCTCGTCGGTCCCGGGCAAGCACACAAAGCCTTGGCCCCAAATTGCCCAGATTGAACCTCGTCAGCTCTGCGAAACCCCTCCCGCGGGTACTGACGCTGCTGCGAATAGCGCCCGGTTCTGGCTGGCCCGGGCTGGTTGGCGTGGTGGTTGGTTATCCCGGTTGGGTGTCATCCTAGCGTCCCTCCCAGGTCTTGTGGGTTGTGGGCCGTTTCCCCGCTCACCGGCTGTCACTGCTGAGTAGCCGGCGCTCGCTTAGGTTTTGACCGGGCACGCTGGACTGTTGGCTGGCCATTATCACGATAATGCGACATGGAGATATGGGAAATACGACAATGGCGGAGAGCAAAATTCGAACATCTCCGATTAAGCAGCGCTTATTCTACTACTAAACTGGAGCGTACCAGCATAGTTCGTAAGTTAGGTAAGTGCCTACGAAGTACGTACTTACGTAGGTAAGTTGTGGAAGGTCCTGAGTATCAGTAGTAGTGCGGAGCAAGGTAAGCTAGGTACCTAGTAGGAAGCATGATAGTTCCTGCCAGTTGTTCACTGTCTTCTCATTCCATACCTAGCTATCGTGCCTGAGGTTTACAACCCCATCCCCTTCTCCTGAATCACGGAGCCAGTCCCGCCAACCACCGGCCAAACTTGTTCATACTTGCTAACCTCCTTGCGCCGCCCGCATGGTCGCCCGCACAGGTCTCACAATTCGACGATTGGTGCCCGGAACTCTGCATTGCCAGAAGGGGCAACTGTGGTCCCCAGGGAGCAGCCCTGCAAGGCACAAATGTTGTTGAAGACGGATAGCCACTACTTATCAATGCCAACATCTCCGCCAGATCGAGCCGCAGAAGTAAGTCAAGGGAGGACTGGTCAGATCGCACGTCTGATGCGACAGTGCCATCCCGGGAAGAGACCTCACCACATGGGTCCCTGAGAATTCTCTAGCTCCCTGCCCTGCCCTCACCTCATCGCATCGACATGGTTAGTCCACGACCCTTCTCAGCAACCGCCCACCTAGAGGCCGGGATATGTGCCATCAGACTACCCAATGCTACCGTGTGCTAGGAGTCCTCAACTCTCCTCTACGTAGTAAAGTTAGTTACATGGTAAGTCGCCCGGCCTAGTTCCTCGGGCGCCTTGGACGTCATCACCACCGACCCCCCTGCAGCCATTTCCCTTATCCCGACGCGGCCTGTTCCATGTCAATCGCCCCCAGCCTTACCCTTCAACCTTGTCCTTGTCAACAACGCAAGTGACGATGCGTTGTGAAGATGGAGGCGCCTTCACTCTGCGGCCAAAGAACCCTTCATTCCATTTTGCAGCCTTGCTTGATTGGTATAATTCTCCCTGCCCCTTCTATCCAGGGATGCCCTGATTTTGCCCACAAGAACGCCTCATAGTAAGTGCATCACAATCCCGGCTCTGCCGCTGCCGCTGCTCTGCTGGGCTCCCGTCTACGATACCCTGTTTTCTCGGCGGCCGCTTGTCCATTCCCCGCTGGGCCAAGCGCCCCAAGCCTTGCAAGTCCAAGGGCGATGAAACGGCCACTTGCGCATCGTCGACACCCGCGATGAGTCCACTCAGTGGCCCTTGCTCTCCCCCGTTAATGATCGTCGTTCGGGGTGGTAACATGCCGTCCCCCTTCCGTAATCTCAATGGCCCGGCGCCGCCTCCGGTGTCTGAGATTCCTAGCATTGGGGTGTCCAGCATCTGATCTCCTGATGTATGCTAATTTACCATGTAGCATATCTGAGAGATCATGGACGTCGCTGTAATGGCTTTTTCTTCCTGCGCCGCTTCGCTTTTCTGTCCCCATCTCACTGGAGTTTGGTGGCGTCCATGGTCAGCCGAGATCGCATCTACGGAGTACGAAGTACATCATTACAATGATGAACCGGAGAATTTTCAGCTACCGGGGAATATCCTCCAGGACTGTGTCTATCGAAACCTACATATTGAGTGCGACCGTTGGCTAGCCCAAGCTCTAACCGATGGCTAAATCTTCCGGCCCAGTGCGCGGTTCACCAGCTGTCCCATGCTTCAGCTCCTCGGTGCGATGAATCCTTGGGAACCTTACTGATGAGTGGGAGGTCCTGTGCCATTTCCCCCCCGCGCCTAGATGAAAGTAAGAACTGCGCAAGTAAGCGGATGAACAATAGATGACTGCCACTCTACCGATGCCGAGACTAGACACCTAGGACGGACTGTGAGGCGCGCCAAGTTAGTGAAAACGCTCCCTTACAAGCTTCCGCTTCTAAACTTAACTATGAAAACGTCTAACCAATTGGGTGGTATGTCCAGAACAACATCACTTGCTTTCACTCTCTTACCTACTAGTCGTCTCGTCAAACCTATAAGTGCAATTGCGACACTCGTCGTGGCAGCATACATGCACAAGGGGAGGAACACAGCCATGGCAACACTCAAATTGGGACATACGGTGGAAGGGAGGGTTAGGCCATCAGTCTTCGCTGGTCTAGACGGACAGCCTAGCGTGATTATCGATACACAAACGCCAGCTCGCCCGTGACGAGTTGCATCCGCATCCAGACCGGTCTTTCTCCTTCCCTCCCACCCCCACGCTTCCTCTGGATCAAGGGACCTACCTAATTACCGGGTGCCACGGAGATTTTGAGAGCCACTATTACATACAGCCTATAAAGTACAGACCGGTGACTTGACTTCTGCAGAGCTCCTTGCTCATCTCATCTAGCAGTCAGGTCCATATATGCTCCGACTCACAGGGGGGGCTAGGCCTTGAGATCTGGGCGGATCACCGGGCACTTCGGCTAGCATCTCGAACTCGACGACGTAGTCCGAGCCAGCAGGCACACGCAGCCCCCTAGCAACAAGCCGCCTTTATTGGCCCGACTCTGAGCTTCCACTGATGGGTAGGTCTGGATGCGCCTCGACGTCGCCAATGGACCACAAAAGGCCCTTAGCACACAGAACCGTTGAACCAAAACAGCCGCAGCACGCCACAGCACTGCATGTATGTACATAGATCAAGCCCTCGAACCCCTCCCACCTGTCAGCCTCCTTCACCTGAGACACACACATATACCGGAAATGATGCCACAGTCATGAAGAAGACTGGCGCTCCGGCCTTCTTCTGAGATACGACCTGGCCCCTGCCAAGCTGCTCCCCGTAGTCCAAGCCTCGCTCCGGTTCTGGCGTTTGCAATGTCAGCCAACTTTAATTAACCACATCCCCATCGTGGCACATGGTATCTCGTCTGGTTTACAGGACTGATCGCGCAGGGCGAACGGTAGGTACGTTTCAGATTTACTATGTCGATCCATGGGCTAGAGGATCCTTGCATAGAGGATACTAGTGCAGATTCTCATTCAATTGGCTGATTCTTCTACGTCTCTTTCTCTCCTGAGTGTACGGATTTAGGAAGCCTCAGGCGTCTAACACCTATCTACTGCACCTGGGATGGATTCTTGCGGGCTGAGCCTGTTACGGAGGTGGCAAGCGGCTCGGCTCCAGTCAGGCGGTTCAGGGTGGATATCAGCACCAATGCCTTGCCGGCTAGTGCTTTGGCTGTCATTTTATTGATCCCAGACTTGACTCACGAAACGTCGACCTTCCTCTCTCTCTTTAGATGCACTGGCCCTTCAGAGCCGTGAATCGACGGGGGCTGGCTAGCAAATGAGGTCGTCAGAAGGGTCTGAGACAATGTAACATGCTCGGCTGCCGGACGGGCAGAGTCAAAGTCCGAGGACAGTTTTCATGATTCGCATGTTGCTGGGTACGTAGGCGGATGTGGCGCCGAGCCTGAGACATGCCGAGCGATGATGTTGATAGCAGGAAAGAGTCGCAACTTAGGTTTGGATACGCCGTCAATGAAAAGACGGTAAGGAGGAAGGTTTAGGGATGCATGAGGACTTGGAAGCGATCAAATACTAATTCGTCCTGCGGGGAATTAACCCATGAGGCTCAACTCACTGACAACGACGAACTTACTCCGTAGGATCGAACTATGGGCGTATCAAAGGCGGGTTCCAAACTGTGGTTCTTCGATTGGCACGACTCGCTGTTGCCAGCCTTTGGTTTGTGTGCAACCTACCAAGTCATCAAAAGGGGCGTCGGATGCGAAATTCCTACACCATCAATAGTTACACGGCAGCTCGAGACGCCAGGGGTCCGGCTGCCATCGGTAACCAGCCACGCCTGTGTACGAACAGGATGACCTCATCTACTTTGAGGAGCCGTAGGTGGGTGCTGGCTCCCACAATGTTAAAACCTTACAACGAGGCACAAATAGGTACTACCACGAACTATACAGAGTGCAGAAGCTGCAGAAAACAGGCGTTGCATCGGGCGCGAGCATGGGTACGAGCACAAGCATGCAAGGTCGAGGCGAGACCCCCGATCCACTCACTGCCTCGGCCGGCAACGACGAACAGGGTAGAAAGAGGATTCGCAGCCGGGGTTCCTCGAAGCTTCTGAGAAGATGAAGACGCCCATGACGCCGCAGCTTCCACCCATTCATTTCAGGTCCGAGGCTTTCCTGGCGCCCACGGACCAGGCCTTGAACTTTGACGTTGGTCTAACGGCCAGCAACTATCAAAGATAGTTAGTTACCCTATGCCAGCAAGGGTCCTCCGTATACGAGGAAGCTTATGACCTGCGGGTCTCGATCGGGGTTTTCAACGGACGAACAACCAACATTGCCTTACCTAAGGTGGGTAGGTGCTCCGTAAGTCCAGCTACCTGCTATGAAGGCGAGAGCTCCCTTGCACCTCGACAACTTCGCAATCTTGCCAGTTGCCACCTAGCGGAGACACAACGAGGAATTACTCCGCCGGTGCGCCCAAGTTTCAACAAAACCCCGTGCCCAAAGCTTGCTTTATTAGCGACGCCAATGGCACTAGATGATCGACGCTGCCAACGGCGGGTTTGCGACCGGCTAGTTCCAGTAATAGTCCACTCGTCTCGTCGGAAGAAAGGGAGGGTGAAGCAAAGGCGACCTACGACTCAGCCCAGTCAAGCCAGCCAGCGAACGACGTCCTACTCCTTACGCCTCAGACATCACGACTTGCCCAAGCCACTCGACCGCTTCCTTTCGCTATCATTCTCCAGCCTCCCATCAGGACGATAGCCCGTCGATCGCTCCCCGGGACGGCATTCTCCGTACCCTTGATCGCTAGCTCCAAAAGCTACCCTCCGCCGGGATATTTGGCACCAAGCTAGGGCGTCATCCCTTACATAGTACATATGTACTTGCAGACAACCGGTGCCGCCACAGAATGGCCGGACGTCGCTGGGGTTCTGCTGGGTACAACGATCACCGCGAAAATCAACGCCTCAAAGTCGTCTGTAGCTATTATCTCCTGAAGTGCGGTGTCATTACCTGTACTTCGTACTCCTACATACGCAACCAAGGCCGATGTCAGTGTCATTGCCATCAGGCAAACAAGACATAGAACAGCCCCCAATGTTAGCACCTCCGACATCACAACTCAGCGAGGGATATACAGGGTTGCTCCCTGTTACCAAGCACCGTCTGGGACAGCCACGGACGCGACACACGGACACATGGCACATGGCAGTGGACCCTCGCCTGTCTCTCCACATGCAGCCTGACATCGTCGTTAACGGGCCCCCCCCCCCCCCCCCCAATNNACGGGGCCCCCCCCCCCCCCCCAATTACCAACCAGGCCATTCAGAACACCCGATACAGAAAGGTCCTTTCACCTGCCCCAGGCTTTCCTTGTTGGGTTAGTTGCAGGCTCGCAGCTTGTCAACCCCCCCCAAGCAGCCTCGTCGCTGAGAGGCCGAACACCGCAGGTCAGGGTCTTGACAGCCCTCGCAGAAACGCGAGCGAGATGAGAAACTCAGTTGCGGCGTAGGAAGCAATCTATATGCAAACATCTCCTCAATATTTCTGTTGGCCTGGATGGCCATGAGAGACGCTGTGACCATCGTACGAGCGCGCGCTGGGCCAAGGCCACGCTGTGTCTTGGTCGAGGTCCTTCAATCCATCTGTGTAAAACAGTTCAAAACTGTGCATCTATCCCTCGCAGGCGGCTGGAATTACCGTACTCATATAGCCAGCCAAGCCAATTGCCCAATATGGCAGAAAGGGAACCGGGGGGGGGGGGGGCAAAACAGCTTGGACTTGTCCGAAAGGCGGCCGTCCCGGCCTCTTCGTCCGTCCGTACACTGCTCTCATCCTTCAAATTTGACATAAACAAAAGCGTTTGGAGCTGGGTTGGGGGGTCTCATATCTGATTCGGAATTTGACGGTGAAATTTTGGGTAGAGCCAAACACAAATTCGAGGNNGGAGGGGGGGGGGGGGGGGCAAAACAGCTTGGACTTGTCAGAAAGGCGGCCGTCTCGGCCTCTTCGTCCGTCCGTACACTGCTCTCATCCTTCAAATTCGACATAAACAAAAGCGTTTGGAGCTGGGTGGGCGGGTCTCATATCTGATTCGGAATTTGACGTTGACATTTTGGGTAGAGCCAAGCACAAATTCGAGGTTGACTCCCTGCAAGGAGTCCGGCCGGGCCCCTTTGATCAATCTCGATGTCACTTCACCTCATTAAACCTAAACCGACGACGGCCCTGAAGAACTCAGCAACTCGAAGTACTCAAGTCATGGTGACGCTAATCAAATTGTGGAAATGCCACGAGCAGGAGCTGAAAAGAAGAGCTGGACGATGATGACGCCGAACGTCGTCACACCCCCCGCCGATGGGCGTCGGACCGGTTTCCCCGTCTCAGCAATGACTGACTAGACTATCGCGATGAGCTCCAGAACACGTACGAACACATCTCGGCCCGTGCTGCGGCCTCGACCGTGACGGCTGAGGTCGTTTTGCGGTTCCGAGACGGGAAGCGCTAACTTAAGTTAAGTAGGTATGTACATAAGTGTTGGCAAGTGACATGATGAAGGTAAACTTCCGTGACATGGGGACCCTTGGACCACATGATATGATATGACGATGCTTCTACACTGTCATGGCCATGCGCAAGGCTCCACCGTCCAGCCCTCTGCAAGCGCAGGCGTCTTCCAACGTCACCTCGCAACCGAGCTTGGCTCCGTCGCCCAACCAAGCAGGGCCCGTCGATGCAGCTATTCTCACTACTGTGTCGATAGCTTGGCATTGGCAAAACGGCCGAGGGCGGATGAAATGCCCCAGCACAGGACAGAGCCGTGTTCCCAAAATATGCCCTCCCCCCCTGCGCCTAGTCTGTGTCCGACAGGGGCAGGGTCTCCAGCCGTCGTCAACTTGAAGCACAGGTCGTTGCCGGCATCGCTGGAGAAGGTTCATCTCTCCTTGATTCGGTAGCGTCCCTGTCACAGGCCTCAATGCGATCCTTCTTGCTGCACGCGATCACACCCGACTCCGCCCAGAGGACGCACCATGGGGGAAATCCTCTCTCACGCCCCTCCATTCCCGTCCAGTACTAACTATGCATGTACATGTACGTACGCCAAGTCGCCCAAGTGCTCCAAGCCTTTTCAGCCCCTGGCTCGCTCGCTAACTGGCCAGACGGAGATTTTTTTCCCGTCCTGCCCTGGACGATGATCGCTCTCATTTCGTTGGAAAGGAAAGGGAGGGGAAGGGAAAAAGGAAAGAAAAAACGCCTCGATTATTCTCCGGCGGGGGGGGCAACCTTTCGATGCCACCATGAATCTATCGGAAGTGGTCTGGCTTGCGACTCTAATACTGGTAAGTGCGGTATGGAGGAGTGACTTCTAGCATGGTCGGTTGTTCCCCTCGGACTCTCGGTGAACCATTACGTACCGGTGAAGCTCTGATGTGGTGACGCATGGCCAACAACGGCAGATGACGCACCCGAGACATGTGCTACATGCGCAGGGCACCTAACGACGATCAAAGGCCCGGAGTTTTGGGACGCGCCTGTGTCCTTGCAGACGGAACCGGCCCCGTAATCCAGTCGGTCTGGTCACTTGTCACCATAGGCGCGATGTTCAGCCAAGGCCGATCGAGAACCAACAGACCAGAGCCAGACGTGCGACATATGAGACGAACAGGCTATTGAAGGGCGGCTTATAGGTTGGGCAATAGGGCTAGGGCCGATCGCCATGCCTACGAATACTACATACTACGTTCAGGGTGCGGTATAAGAGACAGGCTGATTCATGCTATAGGCAAGGTCCGAGTCACGGGTTCGAGGTTGATCTCGTCGCGCATCCCTGCACAAAGCCACGATGAACCTGCAATGTCTCCTCGGGAAAATGCCCTAGGGGCTCTGGTGAAGCACGTTATGAAGCCGCTTGCGAGCCTTCCTTGACGACGGTGCCAACAACAACGGCGACGACAACGAAACGACAGGAAATACGAAAACGCAGCATGTTAGATCCGGCCTTCCAACTCTGATTGGGATAACTTACTGTGGTCGTATGCCCTTGTGGGCTGGTCGTCATCCCCTTCAACTCATCGCAGAGGATACTAGACTACTCACTCTGGCGTAGTGATAGTCACGATGTGATTCATTCCTACCGATCGTTTCTAGTGCCGCCGGCAAAGACAAGACAGCTAGCTAGTTTTATCACTGTCTTTTGGTGGTTGGAGGACATTTACATACGAGTCTGAGACGTGGGAACTAGTTACCTTTGGCTTGCCACGAGTCGCGAGTCGTTCTTCGCGTGAGACGGGATCGGCCAACAAATGCAGAGGCTTTCCTGCAGGGCATCTCGATGTCTTATCTGATGGGCCTGCACACACGCTACGAGCGCCACCAGCCTTGAGAATCATTCCAGCCTTGAGAATCATTCCAGCCTTGAGAATCATTCCAGCCCGTCCCCAACAACATCTTTGACGAAGGTCAGGTAGGTAGGAATCTCACATCATCTGAACACAGCGTCTCAGCTCAACTACACGCCGCAGAAAACTTACCCTACAGAACTCGCACCACCACACCGCCGCTTAAGCCACGAGATATCTCGCACATGGCTAACCCGCCGCCGTCGATCCCCATCATAGGAGTACATATGCGGTCGATGTCACGCCTGCAGTAGCCGGCCCAGCAAACCCAGCCATGCTGACCGGCAGCCCACAACGCTCGGGGAGAAAAAAGCAACGTTTCTCCCCTCTTCTCTTCCCTTGTCCATGTATCTTGTGTCTTAGCTCCCCCAACTTGACTCTCTTGGAAACGACGGCGGCGAAGACAATCTGAATGAATCAGCGCCGTGCTTTCAGCTGAGGCCTCCACCCGCTAAGGGCCTGGTTCATTGCGATTGCAGAGAGAGAGAGAGAAAAACGACGTCGCCGGTTCGCAATTTAGCATCGGAGTCGCACTCAAGCAGCGGTGTAAGCTTGAGACGGTGGAGTAAAAGAGGCCGAGCTAGTTCCTACGCAGCTTCCCTCTTGGCCCCTCCCCCGGTCGAGAATCCTTTCCTGAAGCAACAACTATGACAGGTAGGAGAAACGAAGCAAAATGAACATTTTTGGTTCTCATATTTGCTGCTCCGCCGGCTTTCGTCTCGGTTCTTTTTCTTCCGTGGGCAAGGCTTTCCTTGCAGGACCGGAGAATAGACTATCGAGACGGCGATCCGAGCCAGCGCAAGGTGGTGGACTGAACGGGGCCAATGGCCCTCATATGATTCGTATTCCAACGCTGATCCTGGGTGAGGGCCATGGAAGAAGCCTTGAAAGGTTAATCAGGAGACGGACTCGTTGAAAGTTGGATCGACCGTAGGGCGTTTGGGTGGCGAGCGTGGCTGCGAGCCCGTCTTGACTATTAGACTAACAATGTCTAGTCTAGGCAGGTCTTGCTTCATTTGGACTGATAGACTGCAAAAAGGAGGCAAGGGGGGGCTCTACAGGTATTCGTGATCTCAGCCGCATATGATAGGGAGTACTCCTACGTCGATCGGTCATGCTGAAGATATGCATGTTCGGTGATTTCGCTACAGTTATGCTAGGTGATAGATCAGACATTCTATTGTGGCTCTGGATCCAAGGCGAAGCCATCACGATGAAAGCACGCAAAAACGCCTAAAAAAGATGCCCGAGTCCTTCTGCGTCAAACCCAAGCACCTGTCCTCGCTAACCTGTCTTGTGATCCTGCTACCTGTTACCTGCTACTTGCTACCTGCGAGCGAGTCTCTAGTGCCTCGCATGATTGTCCCCGTGTGCAAGAGACACTCGCACCGCGCGCTCTCTCCGACGCGACTCACCCAGCGCATGTGCAACGGGGACGAGGTTTCCTAGCCGGCTCTCACACAGAGACAAGACATATCCCATTCGTTCCCCTCCACTGTCGGACTGAGACACCTGGCGGGTGACACGATGACCTCCATGTTCGCTTGCCGTGCAAGTCTTTTGAGGTTACCACGCAGGAGATAGACGAGTCGGTGCTTTCGTCGACTATATTTCACCCGAGACGCCACTGCTGCTGTCTCGATGCTGCAGGACGCATAATAAAATAAATGAAACGAGGGTGCTGTGCGCCTGCGTGAGGCGTCCTTGGCACCAAGGGAAGGACAGCGTGGGATCACGGGTAGTCAGTCCCTGTGGGACGGGAAGCCGCATCGCCGGCCGGACGCATCGCAAAACGGGCTGAATTAGGCCATGCTGGGTGTCGTTGCCATCTTCCCCGGAACGGGGGTTCGTTCGCGTTATCGCTACGAGACGTTTCAACGCTGCAGAACAGGTTCGGCGCACCAACAAGACTTGGAAGCATGGGGGCAGGAAGACGCCCGAACAATGCCATGGGTACAGGAAAACAAGCTGCTGCAGGCTTTATCACAGTCGGGGCTCGATGCCTCGGAAGTTGCTGTCATCGGCCCAATGTGAATCTGGCCAGACAAGACGGATCGCCTCCCAGATGTGGCTGTTCAAGACATGTGTCAGTAACACTAGTTTCCGTCATCGGGACATAACGAGAGGCGGAAGGATGGTGCCACCAAGGGAGCGCCGGTGGCGAAGGTGCAAGGGATAATGAATGTGCGCTCACCTGACGTGGAGAATCTCGAGTCCATCCTTGACCTCCTGTGGTAAATCCTTGACATCCTTGCGATTCTGGGCGGGGAGTAACACCGTCTTGACTCCCGCTCGGAGGGCGCCGATGAGCTTCTCCTTGATACCTCCGACGGCTGTGACTCGGCCCCGGAGAGAAATCTCGCCCTGTAGTACAAGAAATGTGAGCCCATCAACCACTTTCTCATCAGGAAATCTACCAAAAAAAGAACTTACTGTCATGGCCATGGACGGTGGGACTGGCTTGCCCGAGAACAGAGAAATCAGGGCCACGGCCTGGCCGATACCGCTGCTGGGACCATCCTTGGGGATGGCACCCGAGGGACAGTGGACGTGAATGCTACGCTCCTTCATGATGTCGGTGGTGGGCTCTGGTGTCAGGCCTAGCTCAAACGCATGTGCCTTGACCCAAGTCAGGGCGACTTCGACGCTCTCCTTGAGAACATCGCCGAGCTTGCCAGTGAGCTGCACCCGTCCGTTGCCAGGCATATCAGCTACCTCGATGAAGAGAATGCTGCCGTTGCCTCCGGAGCTGTAGGCGACGAGACCCGTGACGATACCGGGTCGGCTCGTCGTCTCGGCAATCTCCTCCTCGTACTTCTCGATGCCCAGGATGTTCTCGATATCGTCGACCGTCAAGTTCGCCTGGTAGTCGTTGACACACCCGCCGTCCTTTGCTTCGGAAAACTCGACTGCCTTGGCGCGGCACACTGAGCCGATCTCACGCTCGAGGTTACGAACACCGGATTCACGAGTATACGACTCGATTATCTTGGACACCACATCCTGGTTGAAAGCAACCTGGCTCTCGGCCAGTCCGTTGACCCTGATCTGCTTGGGGATGAGGTGCTGTATCGCAATGTGACGCTTCTCCAGAGTCGTGTAGCCGGGGATGTAGATGGTCTCCATTCGATCAAGGAGAGGACCAGGGATAGTGTCTAGACTGTTGGCTGTGGCGATAAAGAGGATCTTGGAGAGATCAATGGGCATCCCGACGTAGTGGTCCTGAAAGCTGTTGTTCTGCTCAGGGTCCAGAACCTCGAGCATAGCTGCCGAAGGATCGCCATGAACATTGGCCTGCCCAATCTTGTCGATCTCATCGAGCAAGAACACAGGGTTGGCGACGCCGACCTTTCGCAGACCTTGGACGATGAGACCAGGCATGGCCGCAACATAGGTCCTTCGATGGCCACGAATCTCAGCCTCATCCCTGACACCACCCAGAGAGATGCGGTGAAATTTGCGTCCCAAGGCCGTCGCCACTGACCTGGCCAGACTCGTCTTGCCTACACCGGGCGGTCCCGCTAGGAGCATGATAGGGGATTTATCCACCATGCGCTGAGACTTCAGGATTTGCAGCTTGGCGATTTCCGGCTTTGTAGCGTCCTCGGCAGCCACGTTCTTTTCCGTAGCCCCCTCCTCCTTCGCTTCCTCGGTTTTGACCATTTCTTCCTCGGCTTTTTTGATCTTATCCTCCACGTCGTCATTGATGGACTGCTTGAGCCTCAGCACCGCCAAATACTCAATGAGCCTCTTCTTGACGCTATCCAGGCCATAATGATCCTCGTCAAGCTGCTTCTTGGCCTTTTGCAGCGTCTCCGGGCCTAGTCGGTCTTCGGTGACGATCGCCCAGGGGATCTCTGACAGGGTTTCCAGCCAATTCCTGGTAACCTGATACTCCTGGTTCATGGGCATCATCTTTTGCAGCCGACGCATCTCTCTGTCCACAGTCTTGGCAGCTTCTTGAGGGAGCTTGGCATTCTGAAGCTTGCGCTTGAGCTCATCTAGCTCGTTGGCCTCTTGATCATCACCCTGGTCGTTGCCAGGAGGGAACTGTCCCGAGGGCGGAACAAAGGCCATGCCTGGAATTTGGGGTAGGGAATTATTCCCTTTGCGATTTTGGTTTTCATTTAAACGATCCAAGATCTGGACGGGCATGGCTGCGAAGGTAGTAATCTTGAAGTTGTTCTTGATGCCTCCGACTTGACGCTCGAGCAGCTCGATGACCTTTGTCAGGCGCACCTTGACATCCAGTGCGGCGAGGACCTCTAGCTTTTCCTCGTGGCTGGTCTCGACGAGGTTAGCCATGAAGTCGGCCAGCAGTCCCGCATCCTTTATCTCCCTCCTCATTATGAGCATATCCAATCGCTTAGTTATCAACGGCGAAAGCACGGGGCTGCCCTTGGTTCGAGGTAGAAGGGAGGATATCCTTAGAATGGTGACAAGTTCTCGCGATCGGGTTTTCAGTAGGGTGAAGAGGTCCTGAAGCTGCTGGTCGGGAGGGGAAGAAACTAAGAGTGTCAGCTATTTATGAGACCAACGGCACACGCGGGCATGGACGTACTGTCATCGGTGAAGTATGTGACCTTTGCCTGGAAAAAGGGACGCTCCCGAGTGATGTTGTCGATACGGATGCGAGAGGTGCCTTCGACGCGCAAGGCGAACTCCCCTGTGCCTCTTCCATCGATGCCAATGATCTTTGCCGCGACACCGAAGTTGTACAGGTCCTTCTCCTTGGCGCTGCCCGGGTTGACGTCCTCGATCTGGGAGCTGTCGATGTCCTCCGCGTTGCCAATCAAGAGCTGGCCGTTGGTGCCGACGAGGGGCGACGACACGGGGACGCAGGCGATGGGGATGCCGTCGATGCGGCCATCGGGACCCTTGGTAGCGGCGCGTTCGTAGACGTGGGCGAGGAGAGCGGGGATGTCGGGGCGGCTGGAGTTGACTGCAATGCGCTGGACGAGACCGGGGAGGAGGATAGTGCCTCGAGCGAGCGGGATCAGGGGAAGCGTCGCGGTCTGAGATCTCCCCATGACGGAAACAAGGCTTGCGGGAGGGAGGATGCAGAAGAGGAAGGAGAATAATAAGAAGAACAAGATGCAAGGGCTCGCGAGATGGATGCAATAGAAGTACAGATGCAGGCGATGGGGGTGCCTCCTGTCTGGATGGGCGAGGCGGACGAGGTGGTTGATGTCAGATGTCAAGTCGTCAGCGGCCGGTCGCGGGAAAGCTGGAGAAACACGGGGATGGATGCCGAAGCCGGGGTATGGCGGCGCTTAATACGCTACAGTGCCATCGTTCCACCTTGCTGCCGAGGCTAATCATCATGAAGGGGCCCTACGTCCGCTGAGTCTCGGCTTGGCCCCGGTGGAAAATCATAGAATTGCCCCAAGAATTCTCCCCGATACGGCCTTGTTCCGTCACTGACCACATCCATCTATGACCCGCGAATTGAGCTCTGGCGTCCGGCGCATGGGGATGTAAGCCTAGGCGGGCTGCTGGAGACGTGCAGGAGCGCGATGCATAATGCAGGATTAATCAGATCATCGGCCTCATTCGTAGTTGACGCACTCTCTGCTCTGTTCAGGTCAGTCGGCCCAGCCGTCCGTATCGACTCATCATCATAATAGTTGCGTGTGAAAGCAACCCATCGTCGGATATTCTGTCTCGTACGGCGGCACTTGGTCATGACTCAGCAACGGGAACTTATTAAGGCAAAATGGACACGTGCTCAGGCAGCAGCATGGCCTATCGTAAGTAGGTACTAGCCCAGCACTGCTAAGATGACTAAGGCCTGACCCCCGCCAGTCGCGCATCGCGGGGCATATCCATTAAACCAAGTCGCGACTTCACGCGTCTCCTTCTAAACGTGTGACAGACTGCTTTTACACCCATCCACGTCTCCCACAATCACCACAATGTGTACGCCTACCACCTGATCGTAGCCCTCGCTCGAGCTTCTACTGACCTGACCCTCAATAGCTGCATACGGAGGATTCTCAAAAACGAGCTACGGCGCCCAGGGCGGTGACGACTCCGGTGGTTTCTTCGCTGGTGGTTCACAGCAGGGCAGCCAAGGTGGTGGTGGCAGCGGCGGCAAGGTACGTTGGACGCCATATCCTCTCCGAACCATGCCCAGCAACCCGTGTAGCCGCTGACGAGATCGCCTCCCTCACTTAGTCTTACCAAGATGAATCTCTACGCCCTGTCACAATCAAGCAAATTCTCGACGCCGACGAGGCCTACGCCGGCGCCGACTTCAAAATCGACGGCTCCTCCGTTACCCAGATCACGTTTGTCGGTCAGATCCGCCACGTGAACCCGCAACCCACAACCATCACCCTCAAGATCGACGACGGCACCGGCCAGATCGACGTCAAGAAGTGGATCGACGCCGACAAGCAGGACGAGGCAGACCCTGGGTTCGAGCTCAACTCGCATGTTCGCGTCTGGGGCCGCCTCAAGTCTTTCAACAAGCGTCACGTCGGTGCTCACGTCATCCGCCCCGTGTCCGACCCCGATGAGGTCAACTACCACCTCCTCGAGGCCACCTACGTCCACCTTTACTTCACCAAGGGGCCTCTTGGCGGTCAGGACGGAGCC
This sequence comes from Corinectria fuckeliana, assembly GCA_019137255.1. Taxonomy (NCBI): domain Eukaryota; kingdom Fungi; phylum Ascomycota; class Sordariomycetes; order Hypocreales; family Nectriaceae; genus Corinectria; species Corinectria fuckeliana. The sequence continues at coordinate 106,774 of WPDH01000245.1, read as the reverse complement.
AACGGCAACGGAGATAGCATGTTCGTTGACGGTGGCAACTACAACAACCAAGCCGGTACTACCGCAAGCCAAACACCCAGCAAGCTATCTGGCTGCGGCGCTCCCGCCAAGAAGATGTTCAATTTCATGAACGACTCGCCTGGCGGCAACGAAGGCATCCATCTCAACGTCATCACCAACACTACTGGAATGTCTGTGAGGGATGTCCTGACCGGCGCCGACGAGCTGCTTGGGCAAGGCCTAATCTACACGACCGTTGACGACGAGACGTGGGCGATTCTGGAATACTGAGCGGTGTGACGAGGGATTTGAAGAGGTGAAGGTGAGCGTTGGGCGTGTCAACTTTACAGGGTACGAACCTGGTTAAAACGGTGTTCAAGGATATAGGCGGCTGAGCTTATGAGGGAATGACGATTTTTCTTGTTTTCTTGCTAATGAATGACTGGAGCTAGTCGGTACACTGCCAATTGCAGGATAAATAGAGATATTGCCGCGGTAAAGACAGTCCATTGGCTAGTGCGCCGAGCCTTGACAGCCTAGACACTTCCTCCACAGTTCAAAACAAGAAAATATTTGTAATGCACGAATGTGGTCAGTCGATCAAATCACAACCAGCTTGCCTTCAGCCGTCGTACGCGCTTTCACCTAACATGTGGTCAATCTTGTTTCTTCGCACCAGCCTCCTACTTCTAGGCTCGTCTCTTCAATCTGCTGAGCCTTCCTTCTCACGACTAGACCTTCACCCTCCCACCAACAGCAGTCAACAGGACCGCCGCGGTAGCGTGTGCCAGCTTCGGAGTCTGTGGCTCACGGACCATGATGTACATCCGGACAGGCTCACGGCCGCGCTCAAACGCCACGTCCCGCTTGACCTGGAAGCCGAATTTGGCGTAGTAGGCATTGGTGCAATCGGTGCTGGACTCCAGATACACAGGACGGCTCTCGGCATCGGCCTGCGGAGGGGGTGTGTTAGTCATGAGAGCGTCCGTCCGTCGCGTATAAGAATAGTACGGAGGATGCGTGATGTGGAAGGAGGTGTAAGTGACCTGTGAGGAATGGCGGCGGATTATTAACCTTTTCAATCATATCGCGTATGAGCTTGCCGGCATAGCCCTTGCCTCGCGCGTTGGGCTTCGTGCCGAGATAGACGAGGTAGTAGCATTCGCTATCCCGGTCCGCCATCACCTCCTCTTTGGTGTGGTTCAGGACGGGGATCATCTCGTCGAAGTAGCGCCTGCGGCCCTCGGGCGAGAGCCGATACCACAGCCTCCACATGCCGCTCCGCAGGACCGTCCACCAGTCTTCCATCTGCTTGCCCGGAGGCAGCCTATCAAAGGGATACATACACGTGAGCATTTATGGCGTCCCTTTGGAGGATGGTGATTGCGTGGCCACATACCAGAGAGCAACGGCATCGTAGTCGGGCCCGATGGCCGTGACAACGCCCTTGTAGACGTGTGCAGCGACCATGTAAGTCATGATATCGACGTGGAGCTTCCATTTGTACTCATCGGAATATCCGGCCATGTCGTCTCCGTCAAGGACATAGCGGCTCATGGCATCGGTAGCAAACGAGTGGGCCAACGACCGTCCGGCCTCGGCACACTCATCGATGCTAACGACCCGGACAGTATCCTCCCACGCCGGCGGCACGAGCGAGTGGCGCCGCCAATCGGCCGGCGCCGCCGTGCTCTTCGAGTTCTTCATGCTGGGCGGCCGGATGCTTTACTCGACACTCGCACTATCTATGGCGCCGGGGAAGACTGGTCTTAAGCAAGAGGCTCGCAACTGGGGGTCTAGACTTACGTTGTATATTCTGGATACTGTCGCCCGTGTGGACTTGCGACAGCTGAGTTCTGGAGAGAGGCGTAAACCTCGAGGGATGACGCAGGCAGTTAAGGCTGGCGCGGAGTTCAACCGACATCAATGTGGTGTTGGAGCGGGCCAGGCTCTCGGGATCTTAGGTTCGATAGTCTTCAACGGAACGTCGACGGACGAAATGGTTCACAATGGCGAATTGCGGAGCTGTGAAGGAGCAGTTGAGCACGAAGACGATATGGACGGAGCTGAAGGACGACATGCAACGGGTGTTGAGTGTGGGTAGCAGTCAACAGCAGCAAGACATCGAGCTGGGTGTTCTCTCAAGCTGTCCCCTTTGTAAGGGTGCGTGCTTTGTACGAGTTCCTGACTTGAGAAGACTTGTATGTGAAGCCAGGAGTTGCTATGTGGAAGCAGATGGCAGAGGAAGAAAGAGGCGAAGGCAGCCAGCCCGGGCCACGGGTTTATGTAGACGGAAGTGCCGGGAGGTGCCGCGCCTAGATACGGGACCGCCTGAAACATGGCAGCAAATACTGGGGTCGGCCATTCGTGGGGTAAACTGCCAGTGCGAGTCACGGTTGCGGAAGCACACGGTTGGGGATCACAGTAATACACCCAAGTCCATGACATTGGTGAGTGAGGCGGCGGGGGGAAACGCATGACCTGTGGGGGTTGCGATGCGACATGCTGGCTAAGTCAGGCGGGCCATTCGTGAAGCTGTTCCAGGGATCATCCCCTCTCGACTCTAGCCAGTCATTGCATGCGAATCCAAACGAAGTGTGGCTCCCTCGGGAGTTGGGTGAATGGGAAGACAGCAACTGATCCAGTCTGTGGGGTTTGCGAGACAACAAAGAGAAGCGCAAGCCACCAAGCAGATGGATCGTGGCAGTCGTGAAAGCCTCCCTCCCCTCCACTCCCTGTGCCAAGGTCGAAGGATCTCCGTTGCCTGTCACGGAGACGCGGCACTAGCGGAATCCTGATTTGATGGCAACACCTAGATATGTATACAAGGATGCATGAACTGGCGCTATGTAAGCCGGTGCATATCGACGGCTCGCCACGACCCGGACATTGCTGCCCCTCGCATGGAGGGATGGGACTTGGCCAAGTCCAGTTGGTGGGCCATTCGGCATGGGACACCGTCACCGGCATCCACTTGGATGCCAGCCTGATAGATAGGACTCAATCATGTCTAGAGACCCTCCTTGTTCCGGTGTGTCTCGTCGGCTGATCTTCAACAGTGGGTCGGTCAGGACGTGGGGGGACGACGTCAAATTTAAGAAAGCGGCTCTCCTCCTAAGAGACAACTCTCGAAGGCCGCGAGAGTGGATATCTATACAGATCAACTGTGAACAAACAATGCACCACATGCGTCTCGAGTCCTCCCACATCCTCAAGGCCATCGTGACCGTTGTCGTCATTGCTTTATTTGGTTCTTCTTCTTCTTCTTTATTTCATTTGATGTATGAATCCGTGCTCGGCTTAAAGCATGCGTCGAATCTCTTGCTCGTTCATGTACTTGTCCAGGCCCGAATCGAGGCTCTCCCACCACTCAAAGAGCATCGAGTTGCAAATGAGCTTGAACCAGGGGGTGAACTTGAGGCTGGGGTCCTCGAACAGCACCTTTAGCTTGTCCGCGCTGACGTACTGGGTAGCTTGGACCTCGTTCTCGTTGACGTCAAGGTCGACATTGGCCTTGATGAAGAGAATGTAGTCCACTAGATGAATTAGTTGGGAACGTATCAGCTTCGTAGCGACAGCCACACGGGCCCGAGACGTACCTTCGTGCTCGCCCCATTTCCCGTCACTAGGGGCCTTGTAGTGGATTCGTGTGAGGAACTTAAAGTCCTCGAAGGGAACCTGCTCCTTCTTGATGCCCAGCTCGTGGTCTAGCTTGCGCTGAGCCGCGCGCTTGACTCCGTCAATGGAGTCGGCAAGAGTCGACCCGGTCTCGGTGGGGATGTGGAGGGGGTGGGAACAGCAGGTGTTCGTCCACATGTCGGGGAAGGTGATCTTCTCGGTAGCGCGCTGCTGCAGAAGCAACTCGTTCTTGTCGTTGAACAAGAAGACGGAGAACGCGCGGTGGAGAAGACCCTTGTCGATGTTGGTCATGAGATGGCCTATGGGGGAGGGGGAGGCATGTCGTGTTAGCAACTGGCAGCGGTGCGCGCGAGAGGCCAGACGGTGAGAGAAGACAAGACGGACGGCCGGGGGCTACACGTACAGATCTTCTTGCTGGCGGTGCCGATTGGCTTGTCGTTCTCGTCGAGGACGATGCAGACCTCGTCCATGAGGCGGATCTGCTCCTCGTCGTGGCCGGAAAGGGGCTCCGAGCTGGCGTCGATGTCCGGGAAGAGACGGAGCATAGCCTCAGCTGTGATGGGCTGGGCCTCGGTAGTGATGGTGGCAGTGGTCGACATTGCGGTGGAAGAGGCAGGGCAGCTCTGCAGAGCGGAGAGGAGGAGAGGAGGAGTGATGCAATACAGAGCAAGGAATGGACTGGTGCTTCCTAGGCTAAGTCGGTCTGCCTCAAGTTCTTAACGGCGCCTCACAATTTAAAGTCATTTCCTGCCCCTCCAAAGTCGTCGGCTGGGCCCCAAATTGCCCCTCCATCCACGCTGCCAGCGGCCCGGGCGTCCACTGCCGGTCCACTGAAGCCGTCCACTGGGGGCCCCTGTCTTTGCGCCTCTGGGGGGCACTCTTCCCTTACAGGCAATCGGAGAGTGGGGCTGAGGACAGATCCTTGCAAGGTTAGTCAGCCACCTCGGTGAATCTCTTCTGGGTATGGCTCCTTCAATTGGTGGTTGCTCTGCCACTGGCAATAGTTCATGATGTCTGGTGCTAGGGTCGGTCTCCAACAGACGTCCACATTTGAAGTAGATACCCTGCAAGTCTTCCATGTTACCTCTAGCCCTGTGTATTCGGGTAATATTTCTTCTCACCGGTAGCTTAGACTATTTATTGGTAAAAATCTGTGGTAGTCAGCAAGGGGGTGGAATACGTATACTTGTCTTCAGCGCCAGCTTCTACTAGATACGGTCGTCAATGTAAATGAATGGTGATAAGGTGGTTTAGATCTGGCTGTATGTAAACAGCTCGTTCTATTTTGCATCATAACCACGGTCAGCGCAAAACTATATGCGTGTCCGACGAGTCGTTCTCGTCAACAACTATTCTTATAAGTGAGTGTACATGAATTATGGGTACTGAACTTGGCCAATAAATCGGTTGTTTTTATGGTGAGATTGAGAACGGTCTCGCGCTCTAACAAGGTGAACAGAAGGCGACTGATGTCCATTAAGTTTGAATCGTGCTATTCGGGCTGTATGATGTCCTTAGCCGGGCTGTATATTATGTGTTTATCGACTTTCACTCTTATTTTCTCTTCTTAGATATATGGCACAGTCCGAATAGCATTACCAGGCTTAGCCGTATTTTAAACCTTACAAAGATGCATATGAGATGTGATTTAAGTTATCCGTAAGGAAGCCACCTATAAGCTGATTGGGCATGGTCGGCGCTTGCTTAAATTCGCCGATTTACGATAGACGCCGAATCGGCCGAAGTGGCGTCAAGTAGACGGCTTGCCTCAAAGGCGTCTGGAGCTCTAACTCCCTTTGCATAGGCCACGATAAGGGCCTTGCACCTTCACAACTCGATGCTATGCGAACTGTCCAGTCGGTGAGGCTGCCAATGCGATGGGATGGACATGCCTAACTGCCGTCGTATGAGTCATCGTGAGCGAGGAACTGAATACCCAGAAGTGGTTGCAATTCGCGTGGGGGCATCATCTTATTTTTACCCTGCTCGTTGAGGTCGAGAATGGCCTGTAAGAGCAGCGACCAAGATGTAGCGTGACTGGCTAGGTACAGTTCGATCGGGCAGGGGCGGCACCAACCCACAGTCTGATGCCCCTGATTGAAGTAAAGAGCACACCATAGGATAGTTTCGAAGAGAGGTTAATGTATATGTAGATGGGCGATGACCCGAGCTACGACATTCATGGGGTTGAGTTCATACGAGGTTATGCGCTAAATCCAGATATTACGCAAGCGGGGCTCGTGGAGCTGTCCTTGCTGTCAGGGGATTCAGCCAAGCGAGGCTGGGGATGGGAGCTTCGTCACTAACAACCTCACATCCATCGCCGCCCTCATCGCCCCCTATTTCCCGACATCGCACGGCCGCCGGGCGCCCGACAATAGCTCGCGATAGCTTCCCGCACGCAACCGTAACTTCCGGGCACCGAATTCGCCGAGAAACTCTCCTCCTAGCGTCGTCGGCACCGCCACGAGCCGACCCATCACCGCAATCATGGCTCCCAAGATCGAGGCGCAGGAGATCGAGACCTACTGGAATATCTTCACCACTCGTACGGGCGGCGGGAAATTCCTGACTGGCGAGCAGGCAGCCCCCGTGCTCAAGAACAGCGGGCTGCGCGATGATCAACTTGAGCGGGTGTGGGACTTGGCGGATGTGGACAACGATGGCAACCTCGACTTTGAGGAGTTCTGCGTCGCGATGCGAGTGATTTTTGACATTCTCAACGGGGTATGGAGGCAACACTTGATCCTGCGTGCGATTGCCGCACAAAAGCTTACCGATACTAGGAATACGCTGATGTGCCGACGTCATTACCCGACTGGTTGGTGCCCGAATCCAAGGCCCATCTCGTACAAGCGAGCCGAGCAATCACGGGGAAGTCGGTCCAATTCGAGCAGGTTGAGGACGACGAAGATACTCTCGGGCTCAAGGACGGGTTCGAGTGGTACATGAATCCCCAGGACAAGTCCAAATATGAGCAGATCTACCAGGAGAACCGGGACATGCGGGGCGAAGTTGCCTGTTCGTGGCCCCAAATAACCTTGCGACTGCGTCTTTCGCTAACAGGAGATAGTTAACACTCTTGAGAGTCTCTACGAATCACTCGACGTCCCCGACACTGATGTCCGTTCTGCGTGGAACCTCATTAACCCGTCCGCTGGCTCGACCATCAACAAGGACGCATGCCTTGCTTTCCTGCACATTCTCAACTACCGCCACGAAGGCTTCCGCATCCCGCGCACGGTGCCCGCATCCCTTCGCTCGAGCTTCGAACGCAACCAGATCGACTACCAGGTCGACAACCAGCGAACGGGCGCCAACTCCCGATGGGCCACCAAGGCCGACGAATCGACAAGCACTGGTCGCAAGGCTAAGTTTGGCGACCAATACCTGACACGGTTGGGCCGCAGCGGTTTCAAGACGGCAGGCACGGACTTTTCAACGGAGAAGACGGAGGACTGGGAGGAGGTTCGGCTGAAGCGCAAGCTCCAGGAACTCGAGGACAAGATGAAGAAGGTGGAGGAGATTGCGGAGCGACGTAAAGGAGGCAAGCGCGATTCCAAGCCCGCTCTCGTCAAGAAAGAGCTGGACCAGCTGCTGGACTACAAGCGAAGGGAGCTGAAGGAACTGGAGGAGGGCACAGGCAAGAGCGCCGTGGGCGGGAGCTTGAAGAGCGTGTCGGAGGACCTGCAGACGGTTCAGGAGCAGGTGGATGGCCTGGAGAGCCACCTTCGGTCGCGAGAGCAGATTCTGGAGCAGCTCCGGAGGGAGATTGAGGACGAAAGGCGAGGATAGAAAGGTCTTCATCTCTTGAGAGGTGGTGTGGTTTTCGCTGCATGGCTTGTAGGAGTAATACGGCGCCTTTTTGAATGGTATATCGGGCGTTGCTCTAGTTATAAAAGGGGGTATCACCACATGCTTCCGTCCACGTACTTAGACGTTCGTTCTACGCCCAACGTGCGGCCCTTGATGGCCCATACCGCAAGTGATGGGACCGGCACAGGGCCGAGTCGACCGGCTCCTCGGGACCGGCCAGTCGAGCAGAGAAAGGCGTCTACTGCTGGGCCCCTGGCATACTGAGGAGGCTGGCCCTTGAGCACAAGCTCAATGTTCTCTGCGACACCAGCCGCCTAAGCAGGTTGCTTATCAGCCTTTTCGTGGTTACCGGGCCTTGTTGGATAAGGAAAGGATGGACTCACTTGCGCATCTGTATTCATGATGCTTGCCCGCGGCTTCGAGACAACGTCGCCAACAGCCCACACATTCTCCGCCGCTTTCACACGCATCTCGCCGTCCACGTCCGCATACCGATGCTCGTTCAGCCACTCCGACGGCAGGAACCCTGTATTCGGCGCCTGTCCCATCGTCGGCAGGTAGAAATCCGTCGTCAACTCCTCGCCGTCCGATAGCACCACCCGGGTCTTGCCATCCGGCAGCGGCGTCGCCTCCTCGGCGCGCACTCCCTTCCGGAACTCGACGCCGAGGCGCCGTAGCTCCCGCTCCACGGATCTCGCGATGGAGTCCCCACCCACAAGGCTTGCGTCTGTGGAAACGAGGACGACGGTGGTGTTTGGGAACGCAAAGCGTATTTCTCCTGCCACCTCGGCGCCTGTTGCACCGGCGCCGGCGACGACGATGTGCTTTGCGGCGCCGACCTGTTCAGCCGTGCGGTGGAGGCTTGTCAGTAGCTCATCATGCGAGCCACAGGCCTTCCATGGATGATCTGTGTCTGCGGCGTTGGCGCCGGTGGCAAGGACGAGGTGATCGTAGGTTAGCACGCAGAGCCCATCGGCACCAGTGTCGACCTGAACGGTCCGAGACGTGGCGTCAACCGCTGTGGCGGTGCCTACGATAAACTCGACACTTCCTGGCGGGTACTGTGCCAGACCGGGCTGGATGGGGGCAATGATTTGCTCATCCTTGATCAGATTGGGTATGATGGCCCTGACAGAGGCGAGATTCCAGTAGAAGTGGCTGTTCTAGGATATGTCAGTTTTGTGTTGGCAGGTCTCATGAGACAAAGTCTTACGAGCTCCTTCCCGAGCGTGTATGGGCTTTCGTACCTTTGAGACGAGAATCACCTTTAGGTCCTCCTCGTGTGGTTGCGTGTACTTGAGCAAGCGATGAGTGACGGCCAGACCGCCGAGGGAGCCGCCCAAAACGACTACCGTCTTTCCCATGAGGCCAGTTTCGAGGATTTTGCCTAGTCGCGGCAGAGACGAACAGGGCAAGACGATAAGAACGGGGATGTATTCCAAGCTTGATCTCGGTTTCAAAGCCAGCTTTTGTAGTGTATTGCGGTGTGCTTTGTGGGCATGAAATGAAGTTGGGCTACTTGGGCTAAAGCCGAGCGCGCGCTCGGAGCGAGACCGGTCGGTGGTGGAGAAGGTAGTGCGCTGTAACTTGTATGACGAGGACTTGTCATGGCTGTGGGAAGTGGCAAGTGTCGAAGGGACATTTGGAGAGTGTTCGTGTCATTTGCTGTTGGCATTGGAGACTGTGGGAAGTGGCCTCATGCTCATGCTCATGGTCTGTTTGTTTGCGTACGGTCCTCAGCTCGGCGCTTGACCGTAATTCAGTGATGCCTCGAGCGTGCCAGTACGACCTACTACTTAATCTACTCATGACACCACTATCGCCACTACGACCTTACGTCAGTCAGTCAGCGTCAACAGTACATGTAGCAACCCGGTGGCCTGTAAGGTACGCTGTAACCGAAGGGTACCTCTACGAAGAAATGATCTTGCTATATATTCGCTCGGATCAGTGATAAGATATTGCTACCCAAGGTATTTACTAGTATCCCAAAGGCAGCGGCATGGACGAAATCCGCTCCGAATCCCTTCCACGTGCGAAGTCCACATCCACCTGCCTCGTGCCGGGCCAATGGTAACCCACGACGTCACATTCGCGCCTTCCTCAACCCCTCCCCCTCCACCCTCAAAACCGCTTGTGACTTGCCTTGGCCTGACCCCGCTAACCGCCACCATGGTAGGCAGGTACTCCTCCTCAACAATAATCCTCCGCCCCCGGTTCGTCGTCCTCCAACTTCATCCCAACACAGCTCAGCTTCCGTCTTACTTCTCTTCCAGTTCTCTGTCTCATTGCACCAGAAGCCTCATATACCAACCAACCCATCCTACCCACCAATTCGTCCACCATGGTTGCCCAGACTGAAGCTTTCCTGAAGGCCATCGAGGACTCAAAGAAGTTGACGGCCAAGCCCAGCAGTGAGGAGCTCCTCGACCTCTACGGTACGCATCTCCCCGCCCTCCGTCCCCGCCACCAACGTTCCCTCCGTGAGCTTCTCATGCTAACCAGAACTCTTTATTCTACAGCTCTGTACAAGGTCGGTACCGGCGAGGACTTCGCTTCCGCCCCCGCTCCCAGCATGTTCGACCTCAAGGTACGTCATTGCCTCCCGCCTAGCGAAACCGAAGCAGAAGCTAACTCAGACTGCGAAACCTACAGGGAAAGGCCAAGAAGAACGCCTGGGAGAAGGTCGCCGAGGAGGGCATCTCCCCCGAGACAGCCCAAACCCGCTACGTCGACCTCGTCGAAAGCCTCAAGGGCAAGTACGGATATGATGCGGACAAGCAGCCTGAGACTATTGGCAACTAAAGCTGGGACGGTGAAATAAATAGCATATGACTATAAACAAGGGGAGGGACTGTTGTTCGCTGTGCTATACTTGCGCGGATTATCTTTAGCTGAAGGCGAGAAATCATACCCTGTCGGTAATATCCGGCCTGTCAAATTCAAGTTGGGTGCCATTAAATCTCTAGTGCCAGGTGCTTATCAACTGTGTGACATGGATTGCTTGAGTGCTTTCGCTTCTCGCCGAGTTCTGGTCATATGTCGCAAACCGAGTGAGACCGCTCTTGGGTGATGAGCAAAAAGTGGTGACGACGAAGCCCTCGATGCAACACACAAGCAAGCATTGTCAACCACGCGATTATTAGCAGAAGTAAGCATCTGACTTGGAATCCATCAGATCAGGGTCACCCAAATAGAGACCTATCCATCACATCAAGGATATATATGCATTATTACTCGAACATAACCCATCGCAAGTACTCCACTCTCAACGACAGCATCAAGTATTACCAAGTTTATCCTCCATACCTAATAACCTAAAACCAACGATCTGCAGTCAAGTCCACCAATCTTTATCGAAACCCCCCTCATAAGTAACGACCCATCATGCACGGTGAAAAATATGCCTTGCTGGAGACGAGATTCATAAAAATAAAATAAACAAAAACCCCTCTTGTTCCCTGCCCGGTCGGTGGCTTGCGCCCGGTTGTGGGGGTACGATACGCGGGCCGCACATCATTCATCCCGGGCCCCGTCGCAGGGATTCACTCCATGCGCTGACGGCCGTCGAGAACAAGCTCTAGCTTTTAAGCTACTTATCTAACAAGTCTGGAATGAATTATCCAGACTCCCGAGTCTCTAGCGGCGCCTTCCTCCCCACCGAATATTCCCGGCCCCTCCGGCGGAATGTCTCAAGTGTTTCAATGTCAACGTCACGTCGGCAGAGTCGTAGGCACGAGGAGGGAGGGAGCTTTGGGTTTGCGTGTGCAATGTTGAGTTAAAATTGTCTACCAGGGCAATTATTAGGTGTTAAAATAAGGTGACGTACTGACGAGGCTCCGAGAACAAGCTCTGGCGGTCGCCGTCGTGCCGAAGAGAAGAGAAAGAAAAATACACTAATGTTTAAGTAGAAGGTACGTGGCAGGCATCGTGTACCTAGGTGAGTAAGTAGGCATGAAAATTCCGGGAGCGTGTCGTTCATCTTCCTCGTCCATTTCGTCCCCTGACGCTCCTTTTCCTAGTTCAAAATAAAACACCAAAGCCGATCAACTCCGGCAGCCAAAAGGGGGCGGTTCGCAAACTGAAGGGGAACATCTTTACAAAGTTCAAATATGTATGTCGTGAGAAGGGCATATGTGGGCTCAACATTGCACAACGGGCCTTTTTTTTTTTTTTTCTCCTTCTTTTTCGGATTCTTTCTTCAGTAAGTATGGGATATCTCACCATGAAGCCTGCCCAACTTGTCCTCTCTCTCTCTCTCTCTTTCATCATGAAACTCGTTAACTTCGTGGCGACGATGAGCATTGTCGTGTCCGGGGGGGGAGGCCAACTCGAAAGGGGCGCCAAACGTTTCCACTGGACAGAGCTTGCTTGATTTCAGAGGGTGTCTTTTGGCTTAGAGAAGGGCGAAGATGCCGGCGGCGACGAGGAGCAGGGCGCTCACGCCGCTGGCGGAGGCGCCGCTGGCACCGGTGGCCACGGGGGGGACGGTGGTGGACGCGGTGTCGATGACGACGGGAGCAGACTCGGGGGGCTGGGTCGGGGCAGCACTGGTGACGGTGCTGTTGGAGCCGGTCCAGGCAGTGCTGTAGCCGGCGCTGGGTGTAGGGCACACGGTGGTGGTCAGGTCGGCGATGTCGGTCTTGATGACGACGGACTCGGCGGTGGACTTCTTCTCCTTGGAGGTGGTGGTGGCAGGAGCAGGAGTGCTGGTGGTGGACGTGGACGTGGACGTGGACGTGGTGGTCTCAGGCTTGGAGCTGGTGGTCTCGGGCTTGGAGCTGGTGGTCTTGACCTCGGTGCTGGTGGTCTTGGGCGCAGCGCTGGTGGTGGACGTGGTGGACGTGGACGTGGACGTGGTGGTGGGCTTGGCGGAGCTGGTTGTCTCGGCGTCTTTCTCGAGGGCACCGTCAACGTTGTAAGCCGCGGCACACTCGACTAGGTCCATGCTGTCAGGGCAGCACCAGGTCTGCGACTTGGTGTCGTGAGTGCAGTAGTATCCATCATCGCAAGAGTCTGGGACAATGTTAGCATACAGATGTTCATAAGAGAACGGCGGGAGATGGACGGTGTGCAAGTCGCATTTACATGCCAAGGAGAAGACTCACTTCCGGAGCCGTCGGAGCAGCACGTCTGCTTGCCAGCAGGGTTGAAGCAGTGAGTAGAGTCATCGGTGGAGGGGCAGGTCTCGAAGCCTTTACCGCAGGCCTCGGCGCAAGTGTTGCCGTCGCCGCAGACGGACTGCTCGGGCTGGTACCCGTTGGTCGAGCGGCGGGCGAGGCTGATGCCCAAGACAGGGCCGGTAACCAGCTTGTAAGGCTGGGCCTGGGCGGCGACGTGGGAGGCGCAGGCCAAGATGGCGAGCGAGGCGGCGGAGCGGAAGAGCATCTTGAGCCGAGATGATTTCGAATAGAACGAAGGGAGTGTATAGCTGTATTCTGCTTATACAATCTTGTGCGACAGAGAACGCAGAAGCCACACGAGCAGGGTTTGCGCGGCGGCCGAGTATTCAACGAGAGTGCGTACAAGCGAGCGAGAGAGCGAGTAAGGCAGATATAGGGTTGCCGGATAATGAGTGTAATCGAGTAAATTGATACTCTGGAGGACTTGCGAGGGAGACAAGGGCAAAAACGACAACGACGACGGCAGCGAAGGTAGAAAAGCGAGGGTTGAGGAGAGAGAGAAGAGAGAGGGAGAGGGAGGTGAGACGGGGATGGGACAGGATGAGGTGTAAATGGGAGCGGGCTGGGCGGGAAGATGCCAAAGCGCCCAGAACGGGCTACGGCTTCAGAAAGGCACACACGCTAGTACCGAGTATTCGTACACGGCGCTACGTAATTAATGAGAGGTGGGAACAGATTAGAGTCGGCGGAGGAGGAAGAGTGTCAGGGTATGGTATCGGAGTGACCAGGGCCTTTTGCTGCGAAGCACTACTATGTACGTACGTGCTAATTAGTAGTTAGTAGGTGAGGCAGTTTTACGGAGCAGCTGCTTATTAGATGAACACCGAGAACAGAGTCCAACAACACTAATACCGGACAAGAGCAACACACGAAGCCTGATCTGTGTGTCTTTTGCGTTGGTGTGTGTGAAGTGCGCGGAAGAAATGCGTGTGCGGCGTTTAAAAGCGATCCTTTCCTGGGGGAACTTTGGAAGATCCTCATGCGCCCCCCATTCTGCACCTCGCCAATCCCTCCTCATCTACGATGTAGTCTATGTACTTCCCCCTCCAGGTCCCCTTTTTTTTTTCACTGGTTCATTATATTAACAAATTAATTAAAAAGAAATCTCCGCCGGCGGGATGCTAGGTGGCAAATGGCGAACTGACTGAACTGGTTGGGCTCAGCCTTTCCAGCTCGCGTTAGCTCCCGCACCCAGACTTCTCTCTCTCTATCTCTCTCTCTCTCTCGCATCATTTGCCCACGCCTTGCCCGTTCTAGGCCATGGCGCGGATGGTCGGCGGCTTTGAGAACCAGGGCCACCCCTTTTCTCTTCGGACGAGTTATGCGACGCTGGATGTTTGGGACACGGACGAGGCCAGAGCCAGAGCCAGAGCCAGAGCCAGACACACAAAGAGCAGGGGATGCCATGTAGGTGTTCCAGGCGCATTGTTCTGGGTGTTGGGCGTTTCATGCGCGTGCTTCGTTTCGAAACTGGAGGTACCAAGGGCAGAGAGAGAGAGACAGACCCGAGATGAAGGCATTGCTGCTCGCTGGCTAATAGAGTAGTGATCAGACTATCAGACTACTTATTAGGCGTCCGTCGGTGTCGAAGCGCAATCTTGACAGCTCTGCCCCTCCTACAGTCTATGTACTGCTAACCGCATCCTGTCATTCACCGAACCCATCCATTCCTTCATCCGCCAAGGCATGATTGATCGACTATGGTAAATTGGTGAGTCCCCATCCAACCACGCAACGAAGCTCTCCCAAAGCGCGCATACAGCCATCCAACCACATCGCTTAATGAAGCCGCCTCCCCCCCCCCCCCTCGGAGGAATAGACCGATTTCCCTTTCCAGCAGATCCCTGAACCACCACACTCCGTAATGGACATGCCGAGTGGTCCTGAGTGATAGCCAGCCCTGGTGCTGTTCCAGGGGGGGTCCGAGATCCAGACGCTAGATTAATAGCCGACTCCACGACGCAGGAACCAGGAACCACACCCCGAAAAGAAACTCCACTCGCCGCTGGGGGCTTTCAGGCATCTGATTCGCTACTTCATGCTGCCCAGGAATCTCTGCGGCGTGCGTCTGTGGCTGCGTCATTTTGACCGGGGGTGGAGAGAATCGGGGTTTCAGGTTGCTGTGACATGCCACATGCGACCTTCAACCGGGCGACGATCCATTAAAGCCATTCATTCAGCGGCGAATCAATCTCTCAGGGATCTACCTACCTGCAAGGCCAGCAGACAGAACTGCTCTCACCAGATTCGGCAGCTTTCCTGACAACACAAACATGTCCAGTGACGTGGCTCTCCTCGAGCAACCTAAGAACAAGCATCTTTGCCTACGTGTCAATCAAGTGTCTATTAATTTCGTACACCTCTGGTCACGCTCACGATGCCCTCTCGGCCCTATCTGTCTGCTTAATGTCCATGCTAACAACACTCGCTCACACGCGATGCCATGCGGGGTGGGCTGATTGGTTGTCCCGCCAGTTTTCTCTATCCCCCTCCACTCGCTCGCTGCGTCACTTCCTCCAACCAATGGCCTAACACGAAAAAGCTCCCTCATTATTCGAAACCACGTCGCTTTCCACAAAGAAGGAACTGCAAATAGCATTGTACGATTCTCGTCTTCAAGAAAAGAATCGCCCGCCATCAACCCGTTATTATCCCGCACACTACGGTTGTCGCCCCAACGTTCCTGGTCAATCCCTCGGTCCTCCCCGACCAGACCAAAACCCGGCCCAACGTACGAATAGAGCCAGCCAAATTACTCCCGTTAAATTACTCCAGCAGCTCGCCCGACCCGAGTAAATTACAGCACCACCTTCTCGTCCGTCGCGCCGCCCTAGAACTACTGCCCGTCGCCGCCTAGACCGATCTTCCGTTCTAGCGCCCAAGTCGCGGCGGCAGCTATTGTGTGCGTGATTGTCACTTGACTCGAGAGCCGTACGTATAGAAGAAGTGCCAGCATACTCATCATTAGTCCAGCAAATGGGGTTTGTTATAAGCGCCCTTGTGGCTTCCACTTCAATCCCTTTCGGCAATTTCAACATGTGAGACCTTCAGACGTCGTTCTCTGGGGGGTCTCATTTTGTTCCCATCCTGCCAACCAAATCATACCTCTTGGCGCCTCCCAAAGATAGTCGCTCTCACCAACCCAACTAGTAATACACTCCAACCATGAAAATAACTCCGTCTCTCGTCATCCCTGCACGACGCTTTCCACAACGGCTCTTGCGAGCTCAGATTGCCTCTGTGGGAACAGCAGCCCCTGGCTTAGCTACCGCTTTCAGGTCCTACTCACCCTCATCACCGCCCATTTTAGCAATCCACTTGTTCATGTGCGAGTACTTGTCCTCAAACGTCTTCTGCAGCTTCTCCCCGGCGTTCCACATCGGGTCTCCCTTCTTCCAGTATTTGAAGCAGTTCTCGAAGATCTGCCGTACGTCCGCCACAAACTGCTCGTCATCCGTGTATTCTTTGCTGTCCATCTTGGCCTTAATCGTGCTAAGATCCATCGGTCGCTTGACTTTGTCAAAGTAGTCCGGGACGCCGTCCTCGACCGGCTCGACCGGCTCGCGGAAAGGCCCGACGAGACGGGTCCAGAAGCCTATGAAATGATTAGAATACGACACCTAGGTCCTGGTAGACGAGAACCACGTACCGGGACCCGAAAGCATTCTGGTCAAGAGATCCGTACAGAAGTCGAGTTTCTGTGCCGTCGTAAATGTGCGGCTGTCCACGTAGCCCGCGCTGACACGGCGCTTCGGCACTGGCTTGCTAGGGAGAGAAGGCCGAGGCGGCTTGCTTCTGTTGGCCAGCTTATGGTCAACAGGTGGCAGAGGTCCAACGGGAGTTCCGAGGGATCGTCGGTTCTTCTTGGTATTTTTGGCCACCTCGTCCTCGCTTTCTTCTTCCAGGTAATGGACATTCTTGCGAGGAGTCGCGGCCGAGACCACGGTACTGTCAGGCGTCGCCACTGCTATCGTGTCAAACGAGCTCATAGCCACCACGAGCTCGCTGAGAACCTCTTGCGGCAGAGACTTGGCGAACTCCGTTCGTGCGGAGGAGGAGCGCATGTACTCGGCTGTCCACGACAAAAGTAGCTTCCTAATTGACGAGCCTTCGGGGGTATCCTGCCAGACCTGGATGAGGAGCGGCGTGGCCGGGATGCGCTCCGTGATCCGCCGGCAGTCGACCATGGCTTCGAGCGTTTTATCACACAGTCCCCGAATGCCTAGCTTGTGCCCCAGTTTCCACAAATCGACGAGCTGCTCGTACGGCGGTATGTTGGACAGATCGGAGAGGACCGTGTTTGTATAGAGGAAGCCTTGAGCTAGCCCAAAGACCTCCTTAGAGACCTCGGGTAGGTACACGACTTTCTCGACGTCCTGAGCCGTGTTGGTCTCCGAGAAGTGCTTCTGAAAGAGCTCGGATTTGTCGCACAGAAAGTCCTTCTGGATCCCAAAGGGGCACTCGTCAGACCCGACCATGATGACAACGAAGGCTGCGTGCGGTTCACTAAGATTATCCATCAGCAGTATGCTCGGAGTCGGTCGTATAAGGTCGGGGCTTCGTACAACCACGAGAATGGCTTCTGCTCCTCCTTCTCCTTCACGTTGATGGTGGCATTGCTGTCTGGAGGGGCTTCTCCGTTTGGTTGATCCGACATTTTGGCGCTGTAGGTTCACTGTCAAAATTTGCTGCGTCTGTGATAGTGGAAGAAGCATGCTGTGATTGGGGTGGAACTTTGTCTCTCTGACAAGGTGGAAACTGGAATAAGTCGAAGTGGTGGATCGTTGCCTTTTGTAACCCCGTCTTCTCTATCCCTCGTGACGAGAAAACCCGTACGCATTGGGGCTTGCCAGGAAACTTTTAAGACATGATTCACGGCTTCTTGGCTGGTGTGGTATTGTCGAGAGGCTTACTTACAACTGCATTGTTCCGATGCTTCTGCTGCACATGACACGGCAGCTCACATTGGCCTCCACGCGACCCCCCCGCTGCTCAATGTACGTCTTATGGAGATGGGAGTATCCGGTTCGCGGTCGGTGGTAGTCTCAATGGGACCTTATTGGGCGGTGAGATGGCTTTGAGGCGACGCCAACAATGCCCCACATCCAGTGAATGGTGGCGGAATATGATGAATCGCGAGTCGCTCGTGATTGTTGGTCGTCTGAGCAGGCAGCGTGAAGCAGTAACGGTGTTGAGGTTGTGGACCAATGAGGGCCCTGACTCGGCTGGGTCGTGCGTTCGTGATTGGAAGGGTACACCGGTCTCACAGATTGTCCGCCTCCGTTTCTCCACTTCTCGTCCGCGGCGCCTACCCTACACTACCTATCTCATCGGACTGGACCTGGAAGTGACCATGAATAAGTAAGTGTAGATAGACCGTCAAGGCGAAAGCAAAGAGTCGAATATCGCATCGTGTGGGACTGCAGTTGAAAACGGTGAAGCACACACAAGAGGTTTTCCGAGCAGTAATGAGATGCTGAGCCTTGGATTAGTCTGAGGTATGTGAAAGTGCATCAACATAAATACCAGTAGCTTTGTGTCTTTCCTGAGTCGGAACGTACGCCCCCATGGTAAGGTAAGACCACCATTGATCACAAAGAGCAAGTTGGAATGGCGAGCCGAAGCAATAAAAAGGGTATGTGCACTAGCCACAAGATAAGGGGATGGGGATTCACACATGACGGAGGAAGAGGACGCGATCACATTGCGGCAGCGGGAACAACGCACCATGTTGCAATTCCCACAGAGAAGCTATTCTTTGATTCGCCAACATGAAGCCTGTACCGTGTAACTGCTATGGGTATTGTAAAGAAACTATAGAAACGGAGACAGACGGCGCATGGAGAAGTGCCATATCGAATTGTTACGTAGGTCTTATGAACCAAGGGATAACACCTCAAAACCTGGACCATCCATCATATCATGCTGGCGAGCCTCCCTGCCTCCAACCGCGACTCTGTTGAGTCGCTGACCACCACGGTCGCAACTCTCGCCGAAGACCTTTGTGCCAGCCTAGAAGGACCGATGAATTTGAGAAACCGTCCTCTTGAGGGGGTGAGGCGGTGGTAGTGATTGGGTATATTCTACCCCAATGACGTCCAGCGGAATGCCTTGAGAAGTTCAGGGTTTGACTAATAGCTTAGATATCGAGTCTCGGAATACTACTAATATCGAACTGGCATTGCCTAACCAGAGCAGCAAAGTACGTGCGGCCGTTAGGCTATACGCATACACAAGGACCGAGACACCGCGTTAGGGCTGGGCTCTAGATAAGCTTCCTCGTAGTCTTTCAATATTTGCTGCTAGTATGATGGTAGGCTTGGGATCAAGGTAATTGAGAGTTTCCTCTGTTTAACAACCTCGCTAACAGGAAACAACATGCCCTCGCAAAAGAAAAAGAAGAAAAAGGAATCAAGCCCGGACAACAAATGAGACATAGAACGGCAATTTAGACTGCGCTATCAGGATTTGAAGTCCCGTACGAAAACAGTGTCTCCCAAAATAACAAGACGATGGCACCTGATCCTAGCTGAGCAGATCATTGCAGCTGTCTGATGCAAACAGGCAACAAAACAACGTCTGTGGTCAGGGAGGCTTCTCTCAAACGCTCCCGATACTTCACCTCGCTCATATGGTGCTATAGTTTACATGCTAGCTTGGCGTTACCGCCTTTCAGAGTCACTGGTTATGGCTTCTCATGCTCGAACAGTGGTCCATGTTCCCTCGAGCATCCCTAGCCAATCCTCGAACCAAACAAGGCCATGGCTTCATCACACACATGCTGTCGGAACTACGCGCATAAACTGAGAGACATGCAGTGCTGGGCCTCTCAGTTCGTGCGTATGCGCAGCTCAACACGCAGCTTGTTTTGGCATTGTGTCGGAGAGGCCGACATGGTCGTTTGGCTACATAGCATCTCGCATTCATCCCAGGCTCTCAACTGACGTCTCTTTACATCAGAAAAGCAAGGAACCAGACACAGTCCGCATGCAATGGCGAAGCATAATCTCATTTCTGACAAGAAACACGGTTAACGTACAGCACACAACTGCCGGGCTACGTGGCCACCATTCCGAGACTAGCTCCAGGACAGCCACATACACATCCACTTCGTCTTCTGCGCGAAGAGCCAAAGTTGCGAAGCCCGGCTGTTAGCTACACACCAACTCTAGACGTCACATTCCCTCCGCGCGGCCAGCGCGATGCCTCTCACTCCATCCAGGACCCTGTCCGTCTGGATATGGCCTGCCGTCAACTCACAGCCACGCCGGTTGACGTGTAGTGTTTCGGGAGTTGTTGCAAGTCGGCCCATCAGAGAGCCCGCTGGAGTTTTCATGGTTAGTATGTATACTATGTATGCCGTCGACAGAGTTCACAGAGAAAGAGAGAGAGAGAGGTTGCATTACATCGCAATATACCGTGATATATGGACTCATGCCATGCCCCCGCACTTTTCCTTCTGCGGCGACATATAGGACATGGATGGCTGGGCGGAAACACGGCCACGGCGGGTACCAAGGCTGTTGGGTATTCGCCTTGGGATGCGCGAAACCAATGATTACTCAAAACGTGGTACGGTAACGAGATGCTGCTGGAACGAGGCCATCGGCGGCGGATATTTCCGGAGCATCTTGACACGCTTCGTGCGTACTATGTACGAGGATCCCCTTTGTCGACCGGTAGGCCGTTACAAACGTGGAACGGCATCTGGCCGACACCGTAACTTGACCGTTTGTATCAATAGGTAGGCCGATAAGGTGATGAGAGGAGGGCCTCACAAGATCTCCCAAGCACCGTGACATGCTAAGCACACTCCCCCAGCTCCAGTCTCTCCAGGTTTTTTTTCTTCTTCTACGATCCTCAGGGGTTTGGACTCATGTACGAATACTTCGGAGGGCAACCCGCAGAGGCCGTCGGCATGGAGCAGCAACAGTCGTCAGCAAAGTAGACCGTATCCTGTAACTATCAGGCGTTTGGTCTGCCCACCACATGCCCGTCCCCCCCGGGTTTCCCCCAACATGCTACGTACATTAAGGTAGATAGGTAGTAGGCGCACGGGCGCACACTCACACACACATGGACACAAGCCAGAATGTTGAATGCCGAGGGCCGTGATCCGAGAATGCAAGGACGAAGTCATCGAACGATTAATCGAGCTTTGGGGTGGGCTAATACACAGTATTTGCCATTCGGATAAATGCAAGGAAAGGAAAAGAAAGGGGGGGGGATGCATCCCGAAGTTGGTGTCGACGTAGCAGGATCGTCGCTCATCTGCCGCGCATATGCCGATGAGGCATCCGGAGACAGTCAGCCAGGGCACCAGCCGCCGTGATTGGGGGGGATGAGGCCGCGATCAGGCCAGAAGATGGCCAGGGCGCGTGCTCCAACAGTCCATCCACCAACCTGTTCCCTTCCAGGCTGCTTGCTGCTGTAACCCTCGCCGTAACCCTCGTCGCGACCAGGGCGGGCTTCAAGCGACACCTCGTCCACCCCCCAGAACGGCCTCTTCTCCGCCGCCCGCACCCGCATCCTACATCGATCCCCCCCGGATGGGAAGCAGGCAGCGCATTGCTCGTCCTGCCCTCTCCCCCGCTGCCGAACGGGAACTACGCCCCCTGGACGCATCCCATCCCATCCCCCGTTCGCCGCATCTCCGGCGAAGGGAGACCTCCGCCCGTTGAGGCGTGGCGGGGAGGTGCCCATCGGCCCATCTTCGATGGGGAATCGCCTGAGCGTCGTCCTGCAGATGCTGCAGCCTGCGCCTTTGGGGGTTCGGGGGGGGGACGGCTTCGGAGCTTCACGTTCTTCGTACGATGCCATTGACCGGGCGTGCGGCCTCACAGGTCCTGTTGCATACTATGTAGTACAGAGAAGTTGGAGCAATTAGCAGCGGTTTGGGACACCCGCGAAGGGACGAAGGGAAGGGACCGTCGTCGGCTGAGAAGGGGAGGGCATTGGCGGCAGCTGAAAGCTCCAGATGACGAGGCCCTCAATATCGACCGAGACCATCGCCATCGCCAATTGATCGCCAAATTGCCCGCCCGGTCCAGGGTCGCTTCGCTAGCGATCCCCCTCGCATCTTCGAAAAGTCGCGATCGCGACATTCGCCGTGCTACCCGCTGTTGCACAGGGTCGCACAGATAGGCGTCGTCCCAAGTTTGGTACGCCCACTTGTGCACCAAACACACACAGCCATAGTCCACGGTCCAATGCAGCCAAGGGCTGGCTAGTGGCTCCTGGTCTAGCTGCGCGTCCCAGATCGCGAGATCTGGCGCCTAGAGCGTGCCACCACCAACCACACACCAAAAAAATGAAGAAAAAGGAGGCCCAAGTATGGGTACACTGCTGTGTAGATAATGTTGGGGTAGAAGAAGGATTAGGAAAAAGCCACGCTGGCGGTGTGCATTCAATGCCGCAACCCAACAACGGCCCAGCAGGAACATTCTTTCGGAACACCCCAACCACATCCAATGGCTGACTGTAGAGTCGGTCTGGACGAAGATTTCTCTCGGACGTCTTGGTTCACTGGTTTTGGTTAGTACATACTTACTTATTAGTAGTCTAGCCGTGTTCATGTCTCGGACTGAGTGCGTCGGCACATCTGAAATCGGGACATTTGTCCCCCACACTTCGTCCTGCAAGAGCGAGATACCTTATGTGACTACGTACTGTATTCCTCGTCGGATTGTCGCCGAGTGTCTTTCTTCCCCACAGCGGGCGATGACGTTTGGGCATCACCCAGGCCCCAGGAGGCTTGCATTAATCATGTCGCTGGGGTTGATGGGAGAGGAGGAGAGGGAGAGATAGTGAGAGAGTGAGTGAGTGAGTGAGTGAGTATTCGGACAGTATTCGTATGTACCTTCGTAGGTGAGTGTCTGCAACCAAGCACGCACCACCTGTATGCAAGCCCATGGAATGCTACGTACATACGTACCTGCTAGGGATCGGAGCCTTTCATGCGTATCTCCCGTCCCGGGACTCAGTGCCAGAGGTCGCGGACTGGCCACAATCATCCTATTCTGGGCAACCTCCCACACCCAATACCACAATTCCGAGTCCTTGCACCCTGCTCTTCATGCCCTCCCTCGTCTTCTTCTTCGGCGGCATCTCCCTCTACGATTTAACGGATATGCCATCTGCACTATTTCCCTGGTTGAGCATTCCCTTAGATACTTATCTACGGCCGCCAAGCCACTTCCGTACGTGGAAAATCGCCACCCGTCTAATCTACATTGTACATAATACATAGGGATGCAGGGCTGAGCAACGAGGGAGGTGTGTCTTTACGAAACTCCGGAGAAAGCTCCTTGCCCAAAGGAATGCCCTCCACGTTCGTCCTTCAGGCTTCGGTGTCTTTTCCCCACAGTAGGGTGGACCACTTCTATGACGCTAGCCGTTTTCCGCCTCACCTGCGGTGGAGTCTTTAAGCTAAGTCGTGCCAATGATGCCATTGGAGAAAAATTCTTATCCTTCCAGAAGCATACCATCGTCTTGGGGGGCCGGCTAGAACTCGTCGAAAACCCTCCCCACGGCCTCCACGACATCCCCATGGCCTGCCACTAACTACTAAACTAGGACCAACCAGTCTTCGGCCGGACTTGACCGATCCCCAGCGAGTCCACTGTCCAGACAAGCCGACATTTGCCCGCTGCCATGATCGCCTCCCCACCGCCCAGCTTTTCCCTCATGCCGGATCCGACGCCTAGCAGCAACAAGGGGCTCAAATCAATGCGCTCTCTGCTATTAGGCCGACCAGATTTCTGAGCTTCGTGGAGTTTGCTCGGCGACCCGTTTTGACTCGTGGAGTTCGGTGTACAATGTACTTTCGTACCTTTTCGGCGCTTCACCGGCGCCGAGACGGGGAGCAGGTCCTGCTCCGGCGTCTTCACTCTAATCGCTGTCGTAGAGTATCTCGCCTTCACCTTCGCTATCGCCGGAACCGTCGTCACTGTATTCATTCTCGCTCCGCCCGACGTCCTGGCCCAGGAGAATATCCTCACTGCCTTGCCACTGCGGAGGCGGGGCCGGCATTGCCGCATCGTCCCCATCCCCCCATCCGTAATTCTCGTCGTCCTCACTGTCAGGCACTTCGAGTCCTGTCTGGCCTAGCTTCCGCTTGTGCCCTGTCATTTCAATCGACCGAGTCGCATCGTAGGGCACCTTGGCCACGCCGTCCTGGTGTGATGTGAATAACCCGCCCGCAGCATCGCCAGATCATGCCCACAAACCTGTTCCACTTTGAATGCGACGATATTTTCAACAGCCTCATCTGTTGCTTTTCCATTGAGCTTTTGTAAGCCAGCCAGAAAAACACTTGCCGGTTTGTTTCCTTGCCAGATCCAATCTCGGAACAGAACTAGTCGAGATGACACACCTTGATCCCAGACTGTTGCATTCACTGCCGGAACCAAGGTTGCGCCCCTCTCAGCATGCATTTTCGTCGCGCATTGCGAGAGAATCACGACTGCGCAATTTCTGGTTGCCGCTAATTTCTGCAGACTGTTCATTATTGATTGAAGCGCCTGCATCCGTTTCGCGGAGGGGGTCGGTGCTAGACACATGTCAACATCGCCTTGTAGAAGCTCGATTCTGAACATACCCTTGCCAGGCTTGGAAGCAGCTTTTGCATCATGGCTCTTGGGCAGAGCCGAGTTTACTAGGGCTGACAATGAGCTGATAGCCAGCAGCGAGCAGTTGGCTGGTATCGATTTGGGCGTTGGGCGCGAGACGAGAGCGATGAAGTGAGGAAGGGTAAGACAGGAGTAGTGTAAGAACTGGCTCGAGATACTCTCCTGTTTACCCTTAGGGGCCTCGGAGACACGGCTCGTCCTTGTTGCATCAAACACCGCCTTGACCCTTTGACTGCGCACCACCTGGAAGCAGTCTATGCACAGTGTTAGTTGTGGAAGTAAGTTGAGGGTCAACGGCTTGGTCAACACACCTACCCAGACCACAGCATCACCATCACACAATGCATTTGCAGTAAGCTGCAGTCTTTTCGGATCTGTTAGTTTTGAGTTCGCCCGTGTTAAAGGGCTCAGCGTCCTACCCTAAGGCCGTCTTGCCAGTTCCTGGAGGACCCCAAATCTCGGTTACTTGGCCTCGTTTAACACCACCGAGATGAGGAGAGCCTTGGTCATTAATGGACGCCGTGCCTAGGAGAGCTTGATCTAGATCATCCAAGCCTGTCGAGACAAGACTAGATGCGTCGTCTCGAAGCTCGTCCAAGGCCTGGGATGCCGAGACTGTTGGCAGTCGGTCTACGCTGCGGATTAGCTTATGTTCCGGGTCGTGGGATGCATCGTGAGACTGACGGGTACTAGATGTGTCAAAACTAGCTCTATCATGACCGTAAATCGCATGGTAAGCCATCCTCTACAGTCATGTATTGGCGCGGAGTCCTCCAAGCCAGTCAACGAGGCTGTCGTGAGTGGTCCCACAAGCTGTAACTGCCGAGCACGTGCCGGAGTCGAGACGCGAGATCACGTGATTCTGAATTGACGGTGGGCTAGTTTAGGAAGTTCTCCCCGGCCTTTCGCCTCGGGTGAATGTTTACAGACCTGATCACGACTACCAAACCCCGATTGTTATTGAACATTCGATCGGACGGAGCATCAGCCCACCGAGCTCACCTGAGCCAGCTACTCCGCGTGTCCCGGTGTCCTGGTGTCCATTGTATCCTCCACTCATCCCCCCCTTGTGAAAGTACGGCATGCCTCCCCCTGTTGTGTCTGTTTCGAGCCATGAATCTCGATAAGGCGGGCCACGCCGCTACCCCAGCATGGAGACATGGCCATCTAACCGCGGTGGCAAACCACTCCAGTTGAAGTCAGGGGAATCATCACCAAATGCCCTTCTGCTTGTTGAGGCATTGAGTTCTCAAAGGGAAACGCATAGAGCCCCGATTTTGAGCCCATAGCAAACGGGCTATCCAAGTTGTGCGATGCTATGAACCTAGCTACGGGAGAAATGAGAAACTGCTCAGACAAAGAGGAGACTGAGTGATTCATGATGTTTCATAATAGCCTCGGTTGTCAGACCGGCACTTATCGAGCATTGTTATTCTGAGTAACTATAACCACTGACCCCAGCAAATATTGGCAATACAACCGAGCGCAGAGGCGAGCAGGCAGCCTCTGGAAGCACCGGGCTGAGTATCATGTTCTAAACCATGAGTACGTAGCCTGCCAAGGGGGTATCGTGCTACTCGTGCGGAGTCATGGAGTCATGGAGTCACGGAGTCGCGGAGTCGCGGAGACACGGAGACACGGATGGCTACGTGCAAGGTCATCTCCCGTCGCCGTTCTAAGACTGTCCACCACCAGCGCATGATACAAGCCACTGACACTGACTCTGGCTAATTACTTTTTTGTGCTCCTTGGCGCACGCCCCTTGAGACGGCAAGAAGGGGATGAGTCTGTGGGGAAGATAAGCCTACCCCATTCCCCATTACCCCGAACCCCGGTAGAAGACGGAAGAGATTTCGAGTCACAGGATAGCCTGTCTGGGGTCGTGATAAGGGGGTGCCGAGCAGAGATAAGGAACGAGCACGACCTTGGAGATCCGGAGGCCCAGGGAAAACAAGGTTGGTCAGGATACGGAGTTGGCCTTCCAGCTTCCAAGACTTTCGATAGCCGACCTGACGGGACTTTGCTCATGTTTGAGTTACGCCATGACTGAGCTTGTGCCTCGCATGAGTTGCCGCTTGGATTTGGACTCGTCGGAAGTCGCATAAGTCGTACATGATGCGGCTAGCCTTTGTCCTTCACCCAGATCACGACACGGGCTACAGCTGCTAGCGCCGCTGTCGGACTTGACCCGAGTAGATAGGTCTTCCAAGGTGAGGTGAGCTCGAGGCCATCAAAAGACTTCCCCAGCTATGCCCCACACCGAGAACAATGCAGATCGGCGTGGTACATATCAACGCGGCTCCCCTTAGCGGCGTTGCGGCGCTACTTTGCGAGCAGGTTTCAGTGCGGCAGTTTTTGTGCTCCATGCATAGTCTATATGTACCAAGGCCTCCGGTGGCTCCATCCAGTAATAGAGGTTGGTGGTCGAAGATGAGGCTTATTAGAAGAGGTCGTGCGGGAAGTCCCCTAACTAATACTACGTAAAGCCCTCGCGCGGCTGGATGCGGCGACTGCAAGGTACCGAGCGAATACGATGACACTCCATGACGGGGCGGCGTCGTGAGCTTGGCTGTGGGCAGATGGTTCAGTGGTTGACAGGACCCTGGGACCTGGAACCTGGGACCTAGAACCCCAGGAGGCTACGAGTCAAGGAGACTCAGGAGTTTCCGTGAGGACCGAGCTCGTCCTCGGTGAGGGCACCGGGCCGGTCTGGAAAAAGGTCTCAGAAAGGTATCTCCTACCTGCTTGAAAGCGAGTCCGACAGTCCTTGCACAGGCCTCCGCAAAGGCCCTGCCAGCTGAGGGCGGAGACAACGTGATTCGGTACGACAAGTCATCTCACCTGAGGCTCGGCCTCCACACCGACGGCGACATGCCATGAGCTGTACGGTGAGGGGGACTGTACAGACACTGTGCAATCTGGTACATATTCACAGTGCCGACACGGCTCGGCCAATATCGGGATCGCCCTCAGGAAAAGGAGCCAATATTTTCTTTTTTCCCTCTCAGCAACACTGCGACAGCGCAACAAGGAGTGGCACGGCGCACAGCCATCTGTGGCAATCAATCCCCACTGCAGCACAGCTTGACCCCCACAGTCCACGGCACTCTTCATGCGCAACGCTACATTGCGCCGCGGACCCAGCTGGCTCCGTTACGGGTACATCAGTTTTTCGCGCAGAGATGCGCCGAAGGCCTGGCTGGCTTGTGAATACGCCTGTGGAGGCGGCAATGGCAACGAGATCCGCACCACATCCCTCCTTTCCATGAAGTTTCGATTCCGTCCTAGTGGCTCGAAGTGGTCAATCGCTTGATTGAGCCGCACGCTGCCTGCAAGGGGGATCTGGGCTCGTTGCTGCATTGTGCATGAAGAAAAAAGCTGGAGCCCCGCGAACGCCTGTCGAAAATCTAGACCGTGCGATCTGCGCCGAGGGACGTCCGCAAGCCACCAAAACATTGCGCCTCGGTAGAAGAGCCGCTTAACAAGGAATAGCAGTACGTAGCAGGTACGAAGTACCTAGCCACCCGTTTTCGACGGGCTGGCTCGAGGTAGCAGACGCCGTCGTCTTTGGTCGATATCCATGGCCTAATCTCGGGGTCTTCCCGGGCAAGGAAAATCCTCTACGACGCGGAGCCGACGGCCACGGGAAGTTAGTGCCGCCCTGATCAAATGAGAAGACGGCAAACGCCCCCGGTTTCTGACACCACGTGGGGGGGAGCTTGCCTTGGGGGGCCTGGATAGAAAGCGACGAAGCGTCTGGTGGAGGTTCGTCCATCATGGCGCTGAGCCGAGATGATTTTGTCCTCGGGCCTTTGAGGCCTGTACGGCTCCTCTAGTGCTCCACTGACAGGTCGCAAACCAAGTGACGAGAATTGACACATGAAAAACGCAATTGATGCGCCTCGTCATGAAATTCCCAAACTGGGTTCGCCAGGGGACCAGGGGACCAGGCTTGACGGGGGTGTCCAGGTGCAAGCGACCCAGTCAGGAGCAACTGGTCGCATCGCATGTGTTTGGGGTCCCGACAAAGCTGCTGCCTTGGACATGGGTCCGATCAGCAGCTTAGAGGAGCGAAGAGAACGTCTATAGCACCGATAGCACGCGCAAAGTTGTTTGCGTGTATGTTGAGGGGAATTTGCTCGATAGTAACGCAGTAGCTAGCGGCAAGTCTAGATGTCGTCTTTGGGAGGGCGTGACAATCCCCGGTTTCCGGAAAAGAGACCGAGTCTTAAACCAGCTCCTCGGATTTAGTGCGGCCCATTGGCCTTTGCTACATCAGCGCATTATCGAGGGCTGTCAATTTCCATTGAGGAGAAGTGCATAAAAAAGCGCCTGATACGGAGGCTCTCTGGGATATAGAATCCGCGACAGTACAGGGACAGGGACAGCCGACACCCCGGGGCCGCCCCGACTTCAAGTATTCCAATCGATTCTATTTGCGACGACATCATCCATCGTCAACAGAGTTGGAGGCGCGAGTGGCAATGTTTTCTGGGGACGACGATCCGCGCGACTCGTCGTCGGTCCGAGGACGTGGGGAAACAGGAGAACTTTGGCAGGCGCTCGTCCATGGAGATTCTGGCCGAATTCCTGAGTTGACCATTTCCTCTGCACATCCCAAAGCTGCGGACATCGCCGTTCTGGACCATCGACGGCAGGATAAGATCTGAGATCATTTGCCCCGGAATTGCCTGATGGGGCTAGCGAGCAAGGTTGCGACAGGCATTAGGCTCTGGGTTTTGGGGCGCCATCGCGCAAGGGGAAGCTGGAGAAGATGGAGAGCGAACAGAGCCTCTTGGCCGTTCCCCCGGGCGCAGCTTCCTTATCTGCGCAGACCACTCACCACTGGCTCTGAACTTCCCGGAGAGGAGGGAGACAGGGTGTTGTGCCGAGAAAGGGAGGGTTCGGGCGGCTGCTAAGCAGGGGAACGAGGCCTGTGGCTTGCCCATCCCTACCATCTCCCGGAGCCTCGAGGTACGAATTACTATGTACATAGTAATTCCTTCGTACTTCGTACCTCAGGCGTGATATCAGCCAAAATGGCTTATCACCCCCACGCTGGGGTCGAAAGGGTTCCCGCACCCCTGGCTGGCACTGAGGACAATTGGCCCAAGCCACACGCCTTCCAGCTCTCGGTGATCTTTGGCAAAAAAGGAAGTCTGGGGAAAGGTCTCCCGCGGATCCGCTGGGGAAAGGGGAAACACGTCAGGAGAGGGGAGCAGCCTGGAACACCTTTGATGCCCTCGTGATCCTGCAATGCGGAGTTGGAGAGATAACCATGGTAGACTCTAGACTCCGCTGGCGGGATCCTGGAGAGAGAGACTCCATTCGAGAGGCAGAGGCTACTGCTCAGTTGATCCATTTTGGACCGAGGATATCGTCTGGGAATGGGGCGGACGTCAGGAAGTTTAGGAGGCAAATTTCGAGGAGCCGGGGTAAGTCCCTCTCGACCTCCTAGGTGATCGGTCCAACCCCGGAAATACCAGCGCAACAACTCCACACAGCAACAAAGGCGAGGAGACTGACGATAGTAGCAAGGCGGATGATTCACTTTTTAGCCTGAGCCCGCCGCCCTATAGGAGGCCCAAACTTACTGGGCAAGGCGGGCTGAGGCGGAGCTCTGGGAGCCCGCGCTTATCGCGTTGGATGGTTGCACTTGCAGGAACGAAAATGACGATATCTGCTAGCCGTGGCTCGCGGCGGCCTAGTATGCCCCCAGACGACTTCTTAGGACTGCTAGGAGGAAGTCTAGACAAGGGGGAAGAGGATCTGGAGTTCGGAGTCGTGCCCCTTGTGTCTGGTGATTGCCAAAGCCGTCTGTCTGTCTTATCGTGGGCTTTGGCGTGGGTCGGCGCTGGACTGATGACCGGCCCTGATGAGCCTGGTGAGCAACCCCACACCCGGTCTTGGGGTCCAGGGCCTCGTGCTGCGATGTCGCTCTTTGCGCTAGGGGATTTCCTCTTTGCGCCAGCGGATTTCGTCTTCACCTTGGCCCATATTACCGCCATGATTGCTAAGACGGGTACCGGATTACGTGCGTCTCGAGCATGTGAATAACCGAGAGAGTTTTCTCAAATCTGGGGGTGTGTGGAAGCTGGGGTAAAAAGGTAGGTCTGGATGCGGGTAGGGAAAGCTAGTACGAAAGTCAGAATCCGAAATACTGCGGACTGGGAAAAAGCAAACTGGGCCCCGGAATGCAGGTAGCGCCCTCATGAGGCATCGTGAAGTCCCACCCAGGAAAGAATCAACGCCCAACAGGCTGGTCCAGTGCCCGCCAACCAGGGCCAGCCCCCACCAAGGCTAGCATCATCATCGGCGGATGGATGGAGGGGAATAGATGGAGCATGGGGATAGGTATTGACACGGCATCGCATGATGAAATATGGGTGCAGTTTGGATCCCGAGGACGAACCATTACGTATATACGTGGTGAGCTCATTACATTCTAGGGATAAATTTATTTTTCGCATGAAGAGTATGAGAAAGGGGAGTTGATAATTGCGTCGGCGGTTGGGCCATGGAAAGCCGAACCACGAAGTAGGTGCCGCATAGATACATACATAGTAGCACAGCACAGCACAGAGCATCCATGACAAGACGAAATGGAGAAACACCGGGGGAGGGCCGTGCATGGAGGGGAGAAATACAAATTATCGATTGCGAAATCTGTGTCTGGGCAATTTCCCCCCCAAGCCACCGAGGCAAACGGGACGAAGGGCCATTGGGCTTGGGTGCGTTGTCGCGAAATGGCGACTTGATTCGCATGCCGTATCTCTGCCGACGAACCAGGCGCAGAATAGCCGACGTGGCGGGCGCACCACCACAAAGCCTCTCCCGCAGCGAGACGAGTCAAGGAAGGCAAAGCAAGCAAGCAAGCTAACGGGCAGGGCGACCCCGGAGCCACTGGATGGAATGGGGGCCAATCAGTCGAGCACGACAAGATTTCGTACACCACGCCTGTGTCCTGCCCCACGCCCCGGGCCGGCCTTGGGCGAAGCGGTGGTGGAGTGAGTGAGTGAGTGAGTGAGCTGTGGGAAGGGGAAAATCTCACCGTCGAGAGCGGCGAAGCGGGCGAGCAAAAAGGCAAGCTGGAGCGCACCGTCCCACTCCACACCTCGAGGACAGGCGCCGGGGGGTGAAGCATGGAGGGGGATAAGAGAGGACGAAGGATTGGAAGAAGGCCAATGTCTCGGAAGGGGGTGCTCGTCGCCAGGTTTCGTCTCTATCGCACCCGCCGGCCGTGTGTGAGGGAGGCAAGGAGAATACGTGTCGTCATTCGAGGCTTCCGCCATGGCGGCGCATAGCAAGTGCTGTTGCTGCTGTCACTTTCTGACCTGTGCTATTGTACGGAGTACGGCACCGCTTCTGGGGCAGTGCAGCGATAGTAGTAGGTATCTGGGTTATCCGGGGTGGTCGAGGGAGGAGGATACTTTGTAGATGGTATCTATCTCCCCGAGCAAGCGGCCACCGGATGGAGATGGGGGGGCGCCAAATCTCGTAGCTTCGGAGCCTCCTACTTCTCCCGCTTGGGGTTTGCTGGTGCAGTGCCCCAGGCTGCTCCAACGTGCTGGTGCTTGGTGCTTGGTGCGTGGTGACGGGACTGACTTGAGCCACTCCCACCGCAGCTCCACATCCCACACCCTCTCCCTCAGTTCCTAAAGAGCCAAAGCCCATCAGTCAGTCATTCTTGCGCGGTCACTCACTGACCAGTTCAAGTCGCACCCACGCCCCATGCCCCACGAGTACGCCCCACGTCTCACGCCCACACACAATCCCAACCCGCGCTCCGCCCTAACCCCACCCCCCATGGACCCTGGGGTGCCCTCTCCATTTTCCTCCCCGTAGCGGTACACGGTAGGCCGGAGACCCCCCCGCCCCGCCCCCCCCAGCGACCTGCCCTGAATGCTCCTGTTTTACCGCTGCCTGCAGCGGGCTCAGGTACCCAACCCTCGCTACATGCCCTGCGCTATGCTGTGCTGCGTGGGTACCGACCCGGCCGAGCCCGGCGTCCTTTTATAACCATTTGATCCCCCCGTCCCCTTCCTCATCCAAAGATTCCCGTCCACCAAACTGCCATCATCCAGATCCCTCCAGACTTCCCCAGCTTTTCCAACCTGCAGTCGCTCGCCCTCCAAAGACGCTCAGGAAATCCTTCGCCTCTTCGGTCTTCCATCCGTCAACATCCACTCACTACCAACGCTGCAGCACAACACCGTGACGATACGCAACTCATTGCCGCCGACTATCCGATCGTCCTCCGCGGACCTTCATCTTCAACCACCACCCAAACTTAGGACCCCTTGTGCAAGCGACGGGTCAACAGCCGCTTCACATGCAGCGAGCACAGTCGGCCGTGGATTTCTCCAACCTCCTGAATCCCGCCTCATCACCAGAACAGGACATCGACCAGGGTGACACCGACATGGCTACCGCAGCGGTTACCGTCATTAAACCCAACGGGCCTCTCCCTGGCACCCAGTCCTCGGACAGCTCTAACGAGCTGCCTCGACCCTACAAGTGCCCCCTCTGCGATAAGGCTTTCCACCGCCTGGAGCACCAGACTCGTCACATCCGCACCCACACGGGCGAGAAGCCGCACGCCTGCCAGTTCCCCGGCTGCAGCAAGAAGTTTTCTCGCTCCGATGAGCTCACCCGCCACTCCCGCATTCACAACAACCCCAACTCGAGGAGAGGCAACAAGGCTCAGCAGCACCAGCAACATCAGCAGCACCAGCAGCATCAAGGTCTCCCGCCGCACATGCACTCTGAGGGAATGATGGCGCCGCCTCCCGCTCCCAAGACGATCCGCTCCGCTCCCACTTCCACTATGGTTTCGCCCAATGTCTCTCCTCCCCACTCCTACTCGACATTCGCACTCCCCCACTCGGCTGTTCACTACAGCCGCGGCGGTGACATTTCCATGCTGGCCAAGGCTGCTACTCAGGTCGCGCAGGTCGAGCGAGAGAGCTTCACTGCTCCCCCTCCCCCCAACCATCACAACTCGCGCCACCACCCCTACTACAGCCATGGGCTTCACAGCTCGCGAGGCCACCTGCCGACTTTGTCCGCCTACCACATGTCCCGGACTCACTCCAACGACGATCCCAGCGATGACCACTACAACGGTGCTCTCCGACATGCCAAGAGGTCGCGACCGAACTCGCCCAACTCAACAGCTCCCTCGTCGCCCACCTTTTCCCATGATTCTCTGTCTCCTACCCCTGACCACACTCCCATCGCCACGCCTGCCCACTCTCCGCGTCTGCGACCTTTCTCTGGCTACGAGCTCCCCAGCCTACGCAACCTGTCACTGCAACACAACACCACGCCTGCTCTCGCCCCGATGGAACCCCACCTGGAGCACAGCCAGTTTCAGACGCCTCCGCCGACTGCAGCCCCCCGGACCACCGGAATGTCGCTAACCGACATTATCAGCCGGCCCGACGGATCTCAGAGGAAGCTCCCCGTTCCTCAGGTACCGAAGGTGGCGGTCCAGGACTTGCTGTCAGACAACGGGTTCAGCCACAGCGGCAGGAGTTCAGCAACCGGAAGCCTGGCTGGCGGCGACCTCATGGATCGGATGTAGGGCAGACCACATCCATGGCTTAGCGCTACCAACGAATTGATGACGAACTTGGGCTATAGAGGTTTAGAAGGAGACGGCGTTTATGGGTTACTACATGGAAACCGAATTTTCCCTCATCAGTTGAGCAATCGGCGAGGACATGGGCGGCACTTGTGAAGAGGCCCCAGATACTGAGCGGGCTGATAGGACGTCAGACCTCAGTCCCGCCCTTTTTTAGGAGGCCTTTTTATCTTTTTTTTTCCCTTTTTCTTTCTCGAGAGGAGATGGTGGACTAGACTTGTCGAATTGCGGAGCACTTGGATTTCCCTCGGGCTTGCCTCGGGGCTGTCGGGACCACCATACCTCGGCCGGAAAAGCAAAGTATATTGTGATATACCAGTGTTATTCCTTGTTTTTAAAAACTCGACTCTGTTTGCTTTGAAAGCTACAATTAATTCTGTTTACAACGTTTCTCTTCGCCTATTGTTTTTTATTGGATTTTCTTGTTATCATTGCTTTGCACACATGCCCCTCGGCGGTGCATTGCTCTGCAGGGACCAGGAATGGCACAAGGGCGGGGCAAGGGGCGGGGCAATCCTTTGCTTTCGATAGACACAGATGCGAAACGAAATGTAAATCAGGCAATGATTAATAACTACTCTTCCATGACGACTCACTTCGCGTCCACTCCATGACTTCAACTGCCTGGGTCACAAATGTGAGGTGACGCGGAGAGTCCGGCACGGACTGAGACCGAGGGGATGGATGTCTTTGGACTGCAAATGACGCTATCTGCTAGTTAAGCCCAGGAATTTCCAAAGCGGAACCGCAGTCGTCGACGACATCAAGGCACTATGCCTTAGCAGTAGGTAGTCAAGGTACCTAGAGGTGGTCCTCACAGGCAGCTTCTATCCGAAAAATTCACAATCCGGTGCTGTGCTGTGTGCTGCGCGGGACCGGGGGGACCTGTGAGTCAATGCCACCCAGATGCCGTTTACACCCCTCCCACTCACATGAAGCGTCCCCCCGGTCTGTCCCCCCCATTCACCCCACATGATGGCTGAGGTGACCAGCATCCACACTGATGCCGCATTGTAGCCCACCCCCTGGCGGCCCCCCAAAAGTCAGATGTTCGCCTTGTCGTCACATGGAAGTCGCCTAGATGACCTCTCAACGAGATAACTTGCGAGGAAACAACCCTTTGATTAGGGGGTGGTCGTGGTCTCGAGAGCAGGGCAACCTAACGCGGCAGGGCAGGGCAAGGGTGGTGCTGAACGCGATCTGGCCTTGGGCTTTCAGCTCAACTGCTTCGTCCCAAGTACCGCAACAGGCCGCTTATTAGGTTGAGGTGGTTCGCTAATCGCTGGGATGGAGGGGCCATCTTGGCTGGGTGTCGTCGTGCAACTGTCGCGGCGCCGGCGCTGGGGGCGCCTCGTGTCCCAGGCTTCGTTTGTGCATACAAGTTTATCGGGCGAATGCAACCTGCGCATTGTGTGCTACCTCCCTTACTTAGGCTGCGGATGTCGTAACAGGCCACCGGCAAGGCGGAAAGGGAGAGAATGAAAGTCGAGATGTTGTTGAGAGAGACTGGTCCGTAGGTAGTAGCTTAGCTGCCCTTGGACCATGTTGAAGCTACACCAGCCCGCTTGCCCCAGACGGTCATTTGCTTGTCCGCTTGGGGTATCTGTACCGTCGCGGGGAGGAGGGCGATCACACATGCGTACGAAAAGGCAAACACCACACTCACACTCACACTCACTCAAGCGTATTCGCGACACTAGCACCCGGCGGGATCACGTCAGCGCTTCCCGAGGCGAGGCTTCTGGCGAGCTGCGCCTTGTTGCGGAGGAATATTTCTTCAGCTCTCTCTTACCCTCTCACCCAAGCGTCAGGAACCACGTTGCGGGTTTCGAAACCGGTCCACAACCCAACACGGGGAAGTTTGGAAATGGGAAACCATGGCCGCCGGGGTTTCGATGGCCGGTTGGACCGCGAGGGATTTCGGCTATTCTACACGGAATCTTCCTGACGGCGTAGACGGAATCTTCCTCCCCCCCGTGCGTTAGACCCGGCGAGCTCGCCGTTCCGTCACCGGCCTGGAACGTCGGTCAACAGACAACGTTACTGTCACGCTTCATTTCTAAGAGTACGCAGAAGTGTGGTGTGCCCTACGTGGAACACTCGTTTCGGTTTTGGGATATTTGTTTACTTTTCCCAAGCCCTTTTGCAACCATTCGAGAGGTTTGTGGGTGGACAAGGCAGTTTTCTACCATCTTCCATCTTCACCGCTAGACGGCGCTAGCGAATGAGGTCGCTGAAAGGTCGCCTGGCATGGTGTGAAAGAGGGCAACTCTTCGGGGTATCTGCATGGAGGCTTGCGATAAAAAAAAAAAGTCTGGGGTGTTGGGTGGTGTGTGTGGATGGTCCGTATCGCGGGGAGGACCTAGGGGCCGCCGGTGATCGCTATGACGATTAGATACTGCGCTGTCAGTTAACGCCCGAGGACGATGCCGTTCCATGGAAATTAGTGTCCAACCTTTCGATGGCAAAAGTCAAATCCCTCCGCGCGGGTTCTCTTGGATGGCATCAGTACAGGGGAAGAGAGGGGAATCTGCCAGCGCAGTCTTCTTCTGATTCAGGGCGGGCGGGCGAATCTCGATGACAAGGATGGGGGGCCAAGTCAGATCAGATAGGTAGCTGAGCCCAAAGCTGACGAGTAATCTGCACTTGCACATGCCGGATAGAGGCGGTTCGGCGGCGCAGGGACCTGACCAGTCAACCAGGTGAAGGGGTAAACAAAGACGGGTGGCCAGTTTGATGGGACGGCATCGCGGGTCGACAACCTGATCTTGATCCAGCCACGCTGACGTCCGCGAGCGGGATTCAGCCCACCCAGCTACGGCAGATGATGATGCGAGGGGTCGCATTAAGCCATTCGAGCGCTTCGATGAGAAATCATCTGTGCCGTCCGCTTTGGCGCCTCTAATGCCACGGCCCAGGTACTCCCAGTCGGTTCCTGCACCACCACCAACGAGACAGGCAGACCCAGGCGCAACCAACAACAGCGCCCGTCACAGCTTCGCCTGTGCCCGCGCGTGCGTGAAAGTGCAGCGCCCTGTCTCAAAGCCCAGATAGCGACAGTGCTAATAGTGCAAAGTACCTGGGAGACAGGCAAGAAGCCCGTCTCAGTGTGGCCTCAGTGTGGGGGTGGGGTCCGCTGGCTGGCCTCAAGATAGTCCTCCTCTCATATTCCGTCCAAGACCCTGTAAGAGGGTCAAAGGCAAAAGGAAGGAGAAAAAAAGGAGAAAGCAAACAAACACCAGGGCTGTCCTGCCGTGTCTCGTATCACGCCCGCCCTTGTTGTTGTGCTTCCATGGGACGCCGGAGACGAGCCGATGACAAGGGCGGATAATGGGCCGAGAAAAGAGGGAGTTCTGTCTTTCCTCGCAACTCAACCGGGAGTAGAAGCCCGCCCGTCGGCTTTTCTGCCATTTGGCCAAGTTGGGTAGCTTGATTAGA
Source organism: Corinectria fuckeliana (assembly GCA_019137255.1). Classification (NCBI taxonomy): domain Eukaryota; kingdom Fungi; phylum Ascomycota; class Sordariomycetes; order Hypocreales; family Nectriaceae; genus Corinectria; species Corinectria fuckeliana. The sequence continues at coordinate 69,422 of WPDH01000245.1, read as the reverse complement.
CTAGAAGCAAGGATCTCCCCTATGGCAGACAGGCAAAAGCCCCGGATAGCATAGCCGACGGGACACGCCCTGAGGTACCTGAGGAGCCAGAGTCTGGGGCTTGGTCGGGAAGCACCCAAGCAACAAGCAAACCCCTGATGGAGAGTGATGGAGAGAGAGAGGCAGTTTTTGGCGCTAGCCTTATCGCCAGCTAGCCGTTGGCTCGCATCGAACAGTTTTAGCTGGGAGGGAGATGGATGCCGTGTTTTTATTATTATGCGCCAGGTAGCCAGCCCCCGTTAATAAATCGTCACTACCGCGAACCTGGCGCCTGGGCTTTCCGGCAAGCCGCGAGGGAACGGATTGGCGGGCGAGAGGGGAGGAAAGCTTTCCCCGGAAAGGAGGCGTTTGGGGACTTGGCGACTTGGCGAACTAGGCGATCATCAGGGCAGGATGATGCGCGGGCGCGGGCACGGCTCGGTTTGTTTGCTGGAAGCTCGGGAAGGGGAACGCCCGGATGTCACCATCAGCCGAGGAGTGACGACAGGATTCCCTGGAGACGACCGCGCCGCGGCGCAAGGAGTCGATGAGCCCCCAAAAGACCAAAGGAGGGATGCAACCCTTGACGCATCCTCCCCCCCCCACGCCCGGCCCCGCGAGATGGGGACGTGGATGACGGGCTGGCTGAGCTCTCTCTACGGGGGTGGGGTGTGGGGAGTCGTCGCACGGGACGGGACTGGACTTCGAGGGGAGCATCCAATATGGCGTATGGTTGTCACTAGGCTAGCTGCTGATGCTGATGCTGATGCCGATGCCGATGCTGATGCTGATGCTCATACCTGAGGATGCTTGCGTCAGCGATGCCGAGCAGGCTATCGGCGGGCTTCTTCCATCTTCCATTCTATTAACAGCTGTTTCCCCCGAGACACGTAGTTACGTATCCATTACTCATATTACTTTTCGGCAGCTGGATGCAGTAATATGCAGCACCGCCTTTCACGCGCGTCGGCTTACCCGTCTTACCGTCCACGTTTCTTATTATTTAGTCTGGCTACCTACCTTGGTACCTCCCTCAACGAGGCGATGCAGCAGGGACTTCGCTGACAACGTGGCCGGTGCCCAAGCAACGCAGCATAAGTCACCTGGGGAAAACAGTAGTAGTTTGCCCTAGATTAACTGTTGTCGCATCCTAGTTGTCCCTTGAAGAGCTTGACACAGAGCTGTGAAAATATCCGCACCCAAAAGCTATGGTGTATGCCATTCACGAAGCCTATCGACACTGCTACGTACTTTGAAGATATACCACCATCTGCCTAACCCCATCTAATCTATACTCCTCCTCAAGCAACCAGTCTGTACCGCTGCACATTTGGAGGTGTTCTAAAAAATCTTCCATCTTCCATAATCGAGCTCGCAGTGCGTAGAGCAAATTGTATGGCGGAATCTCTAGTCCAGCACTCTGGGATCTGATGCTACGCCATGACGAGGATTCGATATTGGTCCCCTCAACTCGATGCAACCAAACATGACATCCTAGGCACAAATGCCCATATTCCTTTGAGAGATCATCGGCCAAGTGGGGGAAGCGAACAAAACCCGTGCCAAACAATCTCTGTTTCCTCAACGATGCACGTTGCGATATATCGCTCCCCAGCCGGTGCAGAGGCGCCTCTTGCAAGCCCTTGTACTCCGCGTAATGGTCAGAATGTCTAAGTGGCAGGAACTTCGCCAGGTTCTCGACGGTCCCGTGGACCTCAAGCGCTCGTTGTTTAGCCTGCTTCACGCTGACAATCCGTTCAACTCTTGCATGTACCCAAACGCCATATTGACCAGGGACGCTGTGCAAAACGGGGACCTCGTCCAGTTCTCTTTTCGTTAGGCCGAAGACATCCATGGCGCGGGTCCGTGTCAACATCTGCAAGGCTCGGCTCTCCTTGAGACAATCGTAGCAGACTCTCTCGCAGGTTAGTAGGAACAGGAAGCCGCCAAATGCCGAGCAGTAGGCACATGTGCCTGACCGGAGAGTGGCATCGATTAGGGCTGCGGAATGAAGCCCGAGTGTGCGCGTCCTCCCAAGGGCGGCTAAAACCTCTGGCACGTGTGCCATGATGGATTTGTAGATTGCCAGATTCTCCACCACGGCCTTTCCTTTCAGCGAGGCACGCGAAACTCGCGATAAGGATAGGAAGTCGAGGAAACCGAGGACGAGCAGCAAGATTTCAGCAGGAAGCTTGTCGAGCAGACCCAAAGACGTGCGAGGGGAGGTTCGGCGTATCGTTGAAGGCCGGGCTGGAGGTAGTTCTGGAAAATGCGATAGGATGTCGGTCGCGAAAGGATTAGTGAGCTTCTCGACAAGCTCATCGGAGAACGGTTGTTGAAGTGTCATGACTGCGGTCTGGCATCAAGTCACAAATGGAGACTGCGTCGGTGTATTGCGCGGCTTAGGACGCGACTGGAAACAAGTTGATTGATACAGCTAACAGTGCAGCTGAGGTTGAGATGCGGGGATGACGTCTTAAGGAACGTTGCCTTCTACGACTCGGATGGACCAAAAGGTGTTTATTGGTCTCAGGGTTATTGTTGCAGTGCAAAATTTGCACAAAGATACATAACGGTCAAACGGGTAGTGCATATAGGTAGGTACCTATGTCTTACAACTTCTTGGTAAAAAGCAAGCGTACTGTTTTGTTTAATTACTGCCAGCTCCTACTACATTTTGCCTCAGCCTCGTTTCTGCAACGGACACAACTGCGCGGACCCTAGTGGTTTTCGATCCTGCGCATGGTAGGCTGAACCGCCCTTCGCCCTTCGCGTTGGCTTTGCTCGTGTGGGATTTCTCTTCTTAGCTTGCTTCCGAGAGCGTGGGATGCCCGTTTTAGTGAGTCTATCAGCTTTCTCACCTCGTGGGGTCTAGATATGGACTATGTATATGTGCCATGGGATGAAATGCCTGCGACTGCTACGCACGCCTCTTTCGGAAGATAAACTAGACAGGGACGCTAGATCCCTGACCAGTCTCCCACGTGTGAGTACCAATTTTGGCCTTTTGACAGCACCCTCATCGCCTAGATCACAATCACAAGCCATCTACTATGTATCTAACTACGTCGTCGAAGCAGAACTGGCCATGCCGGTTTGCGTCATGGATTGTCTACACGATAGTAGAAGCTCACGTCAGTGTGGCATCATGTTGCGTCTATGACCCGTATGTATGAGTTGGATTGACGCGTGGAGAAAGTGCTCTCGCAACGACATGTGAAGACGGATTGGAATGTTAGACGTATATTTATCGTAGCTCATATTAGACACTTGTCTCCTTGCGGCAGTGGAACTGTCATCTGGAGAGTGAGTTTAATAAATGAGACAGCATTGCACATCCGCTTAACCGGGCGAAAAGCTTCCATCTGCCGGACGGGTGAATGCCATCAACGAGAACGAGTCGGCTGAAGCACCCAGAGAGAATCTAACCGTCTATGATGCAGTCAAAACCCGGGATTCGGCTTCATGGACCAAACTCTGATAAACCCAAGGTTCAAATATCCTGATAGTCCAGGTTTGTGCTGTTAGTCCCCCTCGTCCTGCAGGGTTCTGCAACTTGATATAGGCCTTTCGAGGGGCTCCGGGCGATGGAGAGGCCCATCGCAAGCCTCGCGATAACGCGGAACGTGGCTCGAGAAACTGGTCACAGTCACATGCAATGATCTCTGGAGTATCGAAGACATGATGTGACCCAAGCACCAACTAACGAAGCCAAATCGCACCTTCGCTATGCACGTTGAGCGTGCCCCTGCGCTGATTGGGCATTTGGCATGTGATTATGATGCTTCAATTCCCCGACGACGTCGCATTGAGCTAGCTATCCGATTACTCATATATTGGCGCATCGTCTCTTATAGCTATGTACATACCGCGTATCTAGAAGATGTGATTGCTTGTCCGATTGGGATTGGCGACGCCGTGCATTACCTACATGGCGTTCCAATAAACCGTCGACGCATTAGGCGGACTCGCGAACCTTGATCGCTCACCACGAACCACGCTTCGATCTGACCTTGCCCTGGATGAGGGAGCTAGCCAACTAGCCCAATCTCACGGTGCTGGTTGCAGCGGAAACGGCTAGGGCGAGTCTCCAAGCCCCCGAGATGGGGGACGAGGGCTTACCGGCTCGACGGGCGAATCAGCTTCTCGATCCCGCAGCGACCAACTCTAGCCCTATAATTTCCCTCCGTGTTTGGCTTGGGTCGTTATCATCCCAGGAAAGGAGCTGGCTCCACTCCGTAGGAGCTCAAGGCTCGAATCGTGGCTTGCGTCTTGCCTGTAACGGTGAGCGGGCGTTTTGTCGATATAGCGCAGGGTCCGAAGCTCGCCCAGCCCAAGCCCAAGCCCAGTCACAACGCACACGCCCTGATCCACCAGCACACAGCAGTTACGGGTCATGGGGGCGGGCGCCGTCGGTTCCCCACTTACCTATCCCTATCAACGGAGGGAGACCAGCTTGATTTCGGCTCGGGGAGAAACGTGTCGATGATTCTGGGGCCCGCGGAGGAAGGCGGAGAAACTAGGGTGGTGAGCTAGTCCGCCATTCCTGATTCCTGATTCCTCCAAGGTCGAGATAACAAGTGCGGCTGGGGGGCGTGGAGCCCGATTGCTGCCGTCGATGTGACGTGGAGCCGCAGAGCCGCAGAGCCGCAGAGCCGCTCGCCCGAGGTCGACATTGGCCATGTGCCGGAGAGTTTGCGACGCGGGTGGGCCGGGGCGTCCGTCTCGAGTGGAAGGAGTCGACGACGACATTCCCAGAGGGAGAGACAGAAGACGCGGATGCGAACTCCGGATGCCAGCGGCCGGAGCTCGCTCAATGTTCGGTTCTTCGCAGTCCCGGTGCTGCGTTCCTGCTCCGTCTTCCCCAGGTTCGCCACACCCCCAGATATCCATCCCCAGACCGCGGGGCCGCATGGAATGAATGGTGGAGAGAGGGTTACATATAGTGTCACTCTGACAGATCAGCGACGACGGCTTCGCCCTGGGGGTTTACAATTTCCCAGTGAGGGAACTCTGCCCGATGGCCTCGGTAGTTTCTTCTTAGCCTCGCTTGTCTAATCTGCCATTAGCACTTCCCTAGAGAGAAAAGATGCGCCGGGCTTATCTGGGGCCAGACCAAGCCTCTACCGTATTTACACACCGTGAATGTTCCCCTCCGCAAGCGTTGATGGTCGCGTGTGAAGAGTCTATTAACACATACCACATACTACATTCAAGCCAAGCTGAACTAAAGTTGTATACTTCACATGCGGCTCAAGCTGCAACCCCGACCTTGACTCCTGGTTGGTTCTGGTCTTTCCCCCGCACTCTCACACGGATGATTAATCGCTGGCTCTTCTTCTGACCAGCACCACGCCACTTTTCTCCTCCTCCGCATAATAAATAAAAACCCCAAGCCGCAGCTCTCGCTTTAAAGTGTTACAGCCTTTGTTTCATCTATCGCTACGAGGTCTGCTAATTGCGAAGTCTGTAAAGGTTCCGACATGAACGATGGAGCTATATGCCATGGGTGCAATGGAACCGGAAAACGCTAATAACTTCAAACATCAAACAGGGTAAGTCACATTTCCTCCTACAAAAGATCGACTGAGAAAATCATGGATTGTTCTTGGCATGCTCTCCAACCTCGAACGAACCGATCCTGCTATTACAGAAATGCGCCGGTCACAAGAGGTTTGTAACATACCGCAGGACTGCAGTGATGGTATAATGGTGTGTCTAGATGAACCAGTGATGCCGGGAATGGGTTTGGAGCGAACGTTGACTGTATGTCGTTTTGATATTGGAATATTAGCTGTCGTTGTTCCCCCAACTCGCCGTAGATCTCCGGTCATGCACCCGCCATGCATTCCAACAGGGCTCATGTGGTATCTTCCATTGACGGGGAATACATGTTAGTTTGACTCTGCCTTGGCTGAGGGACCGAGAAACGACGATCTGGCAGCGGAAATATGAGATGCCTCGGACGAACCAGTCAACGTCGCAGGCGATCCAACCTTGCAGGCTAATTACCAAAGTAGTTCCGATGCCGGCTACTTGCCGAGCATCCTTGTTGACGAGATGCTTCTAGATGTATGTGCTCAGTGCGTCGGCTTCGGAATGGCCCAACAGACTCCAATCCAATCGTTGGCTATTCTGGACGCGGGTATCTGATCTGAGGGGGATACTTTTAGTCCGCTGCAAGACAAGGGGATGCCGTGCTTCCGACTTGATGCATCGATGCAAGCATTAGCTTAGGGACGGTGGCAAGCTGGTCACCTTTTGTACTTCGTCCTTCAATATTCTTCATCGATGAGAAGCTTGGTCGAGGAGATGTCTCAGACACCATAGAAGAGAAACAGGGAAGACTTATACTACAGCTACCAACAAACATTCGAGTGAAGAGCTTACTATCTACTGAGAGGTTCTAGGGTACTGGTATCTAATCTGAATGACACTTATAAACAGCTTAGCACAGTAGTAACAGTTGTCAGCTCAGTAAACGACATGAAATCACATATCAGTTGAGAAATTACTCGGCTTTTTGTAGAGAGGTCAGCCGTGATAGGCCAACTCGCAAGTTGAGATTGAACAACGCCGCCCGCCGTTGAGTCCTTCATTTAACTGCAAGACATAGACCCGATTCAATAATTTCTCAACCTTAACTCTCAAGACTCATTACTAAAAGATGGAAATATTTCCTTCTTAAATTATATAGACTTCGCTCCATCTCAATTCTACTGGTCATATCGAAGCAAAACATGGTATGATACGTAGTAGTCATCCAACCTTAGCGTGTCATACTTGTCCCTTAGGGTATTATAACCACATCATTAGATCTACCAACATGATCGTAGGAATTCAGCCTATATCAAATCAAAGCGAGGATCGAGACATGAAAGTTCGAATCGGCTTTAAACCTAGCAAAGCTGGCACGTAATGTCGTCTTGGATAAAATTGGGATGTGTTCATCAAAGGAGTCGTTGCTGAACGCTGTAGTCGAAGCGGTGTCTGGGCCATACCCTCGAAATGGAAGAAATACTGCCTTGATCCCTGACTTGGCCTGATTTTAGATCATGAAGGCTATCGTGATGTATTGAGGACATGGGTAAAGCAAAGGTTGGCATATTTGAAGGCTTGATGGCCAATGAAATCATGTTAGGCTTGAGGCAATATGTTCAGGTCGTCACTAGAAAAGACAGGATGAACAGACTTAAAAATGATATGAGAATTCACAAAAGTCGCTTCACGCATCTAACATACAGCTATTTCACGTGGGCCATGTTTTGATCAGGTCCAGTCATACGTGACAGGGTAGATGACCACGGAAAGACAAGGCACAACGACAACTTCACCGTAAAGGGTATACTCGTGCTGAATAGAACATAATCAGCTTAATGATACAGAAGAAGAGGCCCTAGCCCCTATATTCCCAGTCACGATAGTATCTTACAGGCAATAAGAAAGCCCTGCCTGCTCCGTCATCATCATGCACATAGCACCCTTAGCCAATACCATTGTACATAGGGGCATCCTTCGTAAGCAACCTTTTCCATCATAGCCACCGAGTCATATAGATATCAGCCCCATTTTACGCCGAACAGACTGAGCTTCTTCGACGAGCTTGTAGAAGCAGTTGCGTCGTTCTCCAAATAGATTCTCTCTTGGCCCCTGATGTCTAGGAACAGGTACTTATACAGGTACTCATCATGACCCCTGTGTTTCACCATGTGCAGCTGAGCCACTCCAGTATCGCGCGGTCCCTCGACCTAGGTTGTTTAGTTCGTGGCATGTTCGCTCTGGGGGGAGTGGGCTTACATAGAAGTGCATCATCAAGTGATGGTGTCCCTGGGCGTCGGTTTTCTCCGTAGACCTAAGACTATCAGCATATCCCGAGTAAGATATATGCCGTGTTTCTTACGCAACGGGGCGCGCTCTTCTCCACTTATTGAACGTTTCATCTCCATGGGCCGTGATCTTTCGTGAGTCGCCGAGCAGCTCTATACATCGAGGGTCGTCTTTGATCTTGTCCACCGCGCGGTTGAAATGGGATATCTTGCTATCGGGGGAAAACACATCCGTCCACATGAAGTAGGCAACACCACCCTGCATCTGTTAGATCCATTGGTGTTGATGCGCCGACAAACATACCGTGAGCACAAGGCCAACGAGAATCATGCCAAAGTTGAAGCTCTGCTGGGTGGCACGAGCAGCCTTCTCCGACGCAGAGAGCTCATTCCACGGGACCTTGCCATCGTCATTGAACGGAGTGACAGCTCTAGTCCGGCGCTTCGGGCCTTGCGGCGCAGCTCCCAAGCTGTTGTGGGTAGAATAGAGTCGTGGGCTGGTGAAGGCTCGGAGGGTGGGAGGGACGCCTAATAAAGCGGCTGGGCGGGCGGCGAGCAGAGAATTGGTCGGCTTCATCTTGGAGGTTTTGCGACAGCCATCGTACCAGGATCGAAGTCCTGACAATGATAGTGGCTCGAGAGTTGGCGGCGAATGCTGGCTGATATCTAATATCGTGATGTCGGCTTGGAGCTCTCGGGCCGCCTCGTCTTGCGTCCACACCGCCTTCGGCAGAATGCGGTGTGGGGAGCAGATGTCGCCCAAAAAGGGATAGCGCGCTCTGGATATGCCACTTTACGAAACCGCGCGCCCTTGATGACCGACTCCTGAACGTCCCGACACCCAACTCTACCCAGCCGCACGAACTCTGTCCTCAACGCGTCGCCAAGGAGAACCGCAGCGTCTCCCACAAGCAAGAGCCCACCCCGGTCCACCTCATCTGTCAAGACATCGCTCCCGTGTCTCCCAGTGTCAAGATGAGCGCCCTCGCGACGAAGCAGCAGTCGCTGAAGATCTTCGAGAAGCTGAAGACGAAGCAAGCAAACAAGGTACGCAGGCGCCACGTCTCGTGTTTGGCGCATTCGGAAATTGCAATGGCGCTGACTCTGGCTTCTCTCGTCTAGATCTGCTTCGACTGCGGACAGAAGAATCCAACGTGGACCTCGGTGCCTTTCGGTATCTACCTCTGCTTGGACTGCTCCTCCAACCACAGGAACCTCGGTGTCCACATCTCCTTTGTGCGATCAACGAACCTCGACCGTACGTGACCCGCGCGCCGCCTCCTCGTCACTTGCAGAACTAACCCGGTTGCGCAGAGTGGCAATGGGACCAGCTTCGAGTGATGAAGGTTGGTGGCAACGAGTCGGCTACCAAGTTCTTCCAACAGAACGGCGGCACTGCTGCCCTGAACAGCAAGGACTCCAAGACCAAGTACCAGTCCAACGCCGCCACCAAGTACAAGGACGAGCTCAAGCGACGCGCTGCACGAGACGCTCAGGAGTACGTAGTTCACCGTGGAAACCCTGAATTACACCTGACATATGGACAGATACCCCGGCGAGGTCGTCATCGATGGTGCCGATGATGGCGCCGCGACACCCGCAGGCGAGCCCGACGACGATTTCTTCTCTTCTTGGGACAAGCCTTCGATCAAGAAGCCTACCCCTCCCGTCTCCCGAACCGGAACGCCGCCCGTCATTGGTCGCACGCCCTCTCCTTTCCTCAACGCAGGAAACGGTAAAGATATCGCTCGCACCTCGTCGCCTCTTGCTCGGACCGCTTCTGGGGAGACGAAGCCCGCCGCCAGCCGCATTACAACCTCCGCCGCCCTGCGCAAGACCGCTACCGGCCCTCGCAAGGCTAATGTTCTCGGAGCTAAGAGGACTACCAAACTAGGCGTCAAGAAAGTCACAGGAGACATCATCGACTTCGATGAGGCTGAAAAGAAGGCCAAGGAGGAAGCAGACCGCGTCGCGAAGCTTGGCTACGACCCCGAGGCTGAGCAGACGGCTAAGGACAGCAGTGCTGGAACGGCGGCTACTATCATCTCGCCAACTCCCGTGGCCCCAAACCGAGGCAACCTGTCTGCGCACACTCGCCAGAAGTCTGACGCGGAAGTGGAACGATTAGGCATGGGCGTCACTCGATTGGGTTTCGGACAAATAGGTGGCAGCAAGGCTGCGGCCGCGCCCAAGAGAAACGCTGGTGGTTTCGGTTCTGTTGGGCCTGTCAGGGCTGAGGGTAAACAGCCTAGATGTTCTATTGATTGACACGCATGCTGACCTCCACCTAGATGACTCGCAGAACTACGCTCGAAGCAAATTTGGTACTCAGAAGGGTATTTCTTCAGACGAGTTCTTCGGCAAGGGCGCCTTCGATCCCAACGCCCAGGCCGAGGCCAAGACCCGACTCCAAGGATTCGAGGGTGCCTCTGCTATCTCGTCGAACGCTTACTTTGGCCGAACAGAGGAGGAGCCCGAGGATGACTACGGTGATCTCGAGTCGGCGGCCAAGGACTTTGTCCGCAAGTTCGGCATCACGGCCGCTGATGATCTTGACAACCTGACCGATGCCCTGGGTGAGGGTGCCACCCGGCTTCAGGGGGCTATCCGATCCTATCTCGGAAACTGAGCGGGCTCGACCCCAGTGAAGGCGGAGAAACACGGAAGTACGACTGCGCCAGGCCCTAGGAGCGACATGTCGTAATGGGGACAGGGCAGGAGAGGAGGCATGCATATGATAAGATCTTGGGCAGGTTACCAGAGCCCCTGACGCATATATCCTAGGCATGAAATATGGGGCGGGATGCTTTTGGGTGCTGGCGTACATGTGATGTCAAAGTTGGCTGCGTTGGTTAGTATGAAATAGAAATGATCTTTGTTCTTTCCTCGTTTCTAACAAGAGTTTTCACGAGCAATTGTTCACCGGGGTAGAAATTCACCGAGGTGGGAAGTAATATGAGATGAAAGACGTCATGTGAAAGTCATCATGTTGGTCTCGGGGGGTACGTAAAATGGGATAATGCAGTGCTCATAGTCTACAGATATGTCGAAGAGGCTTTGGCTCTTCCGGCATCTGCCCGCGTTTCTTACAGCTTGGCAATCATCTTGTTGCCAGTCTGCAGCCACTTTACAGCGTCGTCGACAAACTCGTCGACGACGGCCTTGGCCGACTTTTGCTCGTTGACGACGGCAGCGCACTTGCCCATGAGGAACGGGCGGAACTTGTCGAGGGCGTCCTCGTCGTCGTCGTCGCTGCTCTGCTCCATGATCTTGTCGAGGTCGGCCTCGTAGGGGATGGTGCCCTTGGCAGTCAGCTCCTTCATCTCGGCCTGGCGGTTGACCTCCCAGTCGTTGATGTAGTCGTTGTTGCGGACGCGCAAGGGGCGGCCGGTGAAGATGAGGGTGCGTATGTTGTCGTCGTGGCCGGCGGTCTGGACGGCCTCCTTGTGGGCCTTGGGGGCGCCGGCCTCGTCGGTGAGGATGAAGCGGGTGCCGACCCAGACGGCGTCGGCGCCCATCATGAGGGCGGCGGCGAGCAGCTGGCCGTTGTGGATGCCGCCGGCGGCGACGACCTGGACGGGCTTGCCGGTCAGGGGCGACTTGTGCCTCTTGCAGATGTCGACGACGGCGGGGATGAGGACTGTGGTGGGGATGTCGCCGGTGTGGCCGCCGCCTTCGCCGCCCTGGGCGCAGATGATGTCGACGCCGAGGTCGAGGCACTTCTTGACGTGCTTGACGTGGCCGATCATGTTCATGTAGACGATGCCGTGGGCGTGGAGCTTGTCGACGACGGCCTTTGGGGGGACGCCGACGGCGGAGACGAAGAGCGTGGCTTTTTCCTCGATGATGATGTCGACGAGCTCGCTGAGCTTGCCCTTTGTGTAGTCGTAGCTGTAAGAAGAAGGCGTGTTAGCTGGTTTCCGCTTCATCATCATCATCATCATCATCGTCAAGCTCGCTCCTTAGCGCGCCAAGCTAGACACGAACTTTGCATGTGACAGTGCAGGGGGGGAAACTAGGGATAGTTCTAACGCACTTGGTCTTGCGAGCGCTGCCGCCAACCTGGGGGAGAAGCAGGTCAACGCCAAAGGGGGCGTTCTTGTCGACGAGGTGGCTCTTCAGCTCGGCGATCTGGTCGCGGAGCATCTCGGGGGTGTAGCCGACGCCGCCGATGACACCGAGGCCGCCGGCGTTGGACACGGCAGCGGCGAGCTTGGGGCCGGCGGCGACGTTCATGCCGGCGAGCAGCACGGGGTGCTTGATCTTGAACAGATCGGTGGTGGGGGTGCGGAGCTTCTCTGGGTCGCGAGGGGAGTAGAGTTAGCGATTGCTGCGGGAGCACGAGCTCAAAGGGGAGGATGGTGGTGGTTGACGTACGTGCGGATGCCATGGTGATGGAAGGGGTTTCTCGACTGAGAGAATGCGACGGGATGGATGGCTTGGCTAGGTGTGTGGATGATGGACAGACGCTGAGGCGACAGAAGTAGAAAAGGCGATATGGTACACGGGAACAAGAATGAAAGAGGACAAGAGTCAAAAAGGCGGCAAGTGGAGGGTTATAAGAAAGCCAGCCAACGTTTGGAGGATGAGACGACTTGGAGGGAGAACAGGAGGGAGGCGGAAGACGTGAAGGAGCCACATGCCGAGGCACCGAGCCGTCACGCAGACGCGGAGGCCGGAGACGATGCCGCAACGGGCCTAGCGCGCCGTGGCTCGGGGCAGATGGGGGCAATAATCTGGGGAAGAAGCCGAGGGACGAGGAGGTGCTAACAATTTGTTCATTGGCCGGCACGGGCTTGTTCGGTCATGGCTTTTGGGCTTTGGACGTGTGAGGAATAACAGAGGCTATCATTTTCCCTCCTTTTTCTTTTTTTCTTCCTTCGCCGCATTATTATCGTCGTCATCAGTCTGCTTACCTGAGAAGCCAGGTTCCCAGCTGACATGTTATGAACTTTGCACGCTGGGGGAAAAAAAAAGCCACCGTGTTGGAAGGGGTTGGTGGACTGCCGAAGCTAGGTTGCTTGACATGTGCTTTTCTTCCTTACTGTCACTACCGCACCCCTAAAATGTCGGACTTAAACAGCCAATAGAACTACTTGGTTAGTTAGTTAAGCTATTTGTCTTAGCATGCCTAGGTAGGTCCTAACTAGTGGAGAGCGGTCCTCGTGATGACGACTGATTTTCGACGAGGGAATTGCAGAACTCATCCAGAAAATGTTGGACACGTGATCGATCGTAAGTGGGTCTAACAGGCCGAATTTCGGGTGATTTAATCACAGAAAAATAGATGATAATAATAAAGCCTAGCAATATGATTTAATTAATGTGATCATCGCTAGAATTAGTGTTGTTGTCACTATGTGGTCCTGTTCCTCTTCCGGCCCCTTGTCTTTGAGGGAATTCCCGTCTTCTGGATCATCTGGGCTTTCATGGCCTTAGTCATCCCTTTCAGCCGGGTCCCCTATCTAACACACCCCCCTAGTTAAAGCTATTCACAGCTTTAACTATCTATCTGATAGCTCCTTTCTTGTTATTATAGAGAGCAAAATCAGTCCCTACCCGGCTTTAAACACAAGTCTTATAAAAGGGCAGTAGTAACTCTAGCTGTTATACTAGGGTAACAGTTAGAGCTACTATATGTCTTTAGTTATATAAAAGAGTGATTATAAGGGTATTAAGGTTATTATTAAGCCTAGCAAAAAGGAGGGAATCCCACCACCTAGATAGTTATCTCTTTAATATTATTTTCAGTAAGTGAATATAGTTATAAACTACTTAAAGCGGCTGTGGCCTGCTGATTTAAAAGGATTAGTTATAGTAGCTTTAACTATTATGCTAATCTGGGTCTTTCTAGAAGGAAGGTTATTAATCCTAACATATAAGGCTCTTACCACGGCTGCTATTACTAATATAATCACAGCTGCTAATATAATTATAGCATCTTTAAATCTAATACTAGAAATAGGCTTAAATTAAGGTCTGACTATAGCTAGGTTATTAGGCCTATAAGATTATTAAGCTTATGCTTTTCTTTAAGCTGATTTGTAATATTTATAAGCCTAAGCTGCTTTATAAAGGTTCTAAAAGGCTTGCTTACTAGGACCTTTATAAGGCTATCAGCTAGTATGTCTTTAGATAGTGTGTATTCCACCATAATAGTCCCTTTCTTAGCTTCCTAATAAAGCTAGTAATTGTGTATATTTATATACTGTAAGCTTATATATAGCTGGCTTAGCTGCTTATTAACAAGCCTAATTATCTATATGTTATTATACTAAATTTGTATACACTTAGTGCTCCTAAGCTTAAGTCCCAGCTCCGTAAGAAGCCAGCTCTAAAACATGCCTTTCTTAGCGGCTTATAATAGTGCTAGCAGCTCTGCCTTAGTTGTTAAGGTTGTCACTATAGCCTGCTTATTTGCCCTCCATCTTATAACTCCTCTAAATAGCTTTATAATATATGCTTATAAGCTCTTACAGTCACTTAAGTTATTAGCAAAAGAGGTATTACTAGCTATAATAAAGTTATCTTTACCACCTAGCTGAAAAGCTAGGGTGTAAGTCTTCTTAAGGTATAAGAGGGTTTAGTTAACAGCTTTATAGTGTATTAGTCTAAGGTTCTAGCTGTATTATAATAGCTGTAAGATTACAAAGGTGATATTAGGGTGTGTAATTACTATAATATATAGGATTAAGCCTATCTTCTATTAGTAACTTTAGATCTCTATAGCTAATACTTAGCCTTAGTATACCTATAGCTTAATCTTTATTATTAGGGTATAAGCTGTGCTTTCACTGTCTAGTATAGTCACTAGATTAGTAATCTTAAGTGTGTATTAAGATTATAATAGCCAGATTAGCTTCTTCTTCCTGTCTTAATAGACTGTAATCCTAAAAAACCACTAAAGATTATACCTACCTATTATTACATATTATGCTTAAAGCTCACATATTAGTTATATCACCACCTCTATTAAGTCCTGTTAAAACACTAAAGTAATATTATCTATATAGTAGAAGATAATAATCCTGTTCTTAATTATACAGTAGGGCTTATAAGAAACCACCTTAAACTCTATCTCTTCTAGAGCTCCTTTAAGCTCTTTCTGCCAGAGGAGAGGTAATTCTCTAAGCCTATATAGCACCTTATTTATAAGTAAGATCTTTCCTGCCTTTTTGTGCCCTAGTAGCATCTTTATATATACTTTTCGTTTAAGAGTTATATTTATAAACATATTAATAGTATTATACTATATAAGCTTAAGGTTAAAGCGCGCTATAATAGCTATAAGAGTTTAGAATAATCTCTTAGTGAGGGTAGATATATATATCTCTTATAATCTTACAGCTTATTAATCACTATATATAACTAGCTGTGTCTTACACTTTATAAAGTAGCTATTCTTATTAGTCTTATAGGTATATACCTATATATAATTAAGAATCTGCTTACTATTAGCTTATTTCTTAGGCATCTTAGTCTATAAGCCTATCTTAGTATAACTCTAAAAGTGTATTTCTTCTGCCTTAAGAAATAGCTTTCTTAGAGGATGCTTTAGTATCTTACTGTTATAATAAGATGGTAAAGGTAGGTCCCTCTAGTATATACAGTCTTAGAGATTAGGCCGGCTTATCAGCTGCTATAATAAATAATATAGTTTAGCCTAGTTAACTTCTTTCTCTTAGAATATACCTATAAGGGCAACTAGGCGACCTGCTGTAAAGGCAGCTTGCTAAAATAACTCTTTTCTAGTTATATAAGTGCTCTTTTTACTCTCTAAGAACAGCCTTTCTAAGCCCTCTACCTCTATAATTATCTTTATAAATAACCCTGCTAATAGAGACTCTTATAGGGTTAGATACAGAGCCTTAGAGTGTTTATCTGTCCTGTTTTTTACTCTGTTATCTTGTATTTCCCCTATAGAGTCTTAGCTGTCACCTAAGCTGTTAGCAGTATATATATTATTATCTTTATAGAGGAAGGTTAAAAGGTTATTACTAGTTTCTTCTTTCTAGCTTAGCTTATATTAGGGTTTAGTCTTCTTAATCTAAGTGAGTAGGTTAGTAATTTTCTTAGTCTTAGTATACAGAAAGTTATCTTTAAGCTTATCTAGGCTCCCTAGAAAGGTTTCTTTTTTATTAAAGATAATATCTCTTATAGTAATAACCCTGTTAAGAAGAGGGTTCTAAATCTTATAGATATTTATAGATTAATAACTAATAAGATACCTAATAAATGCCTTTAGATTAAGCTTATAAAGATACTATACCTTCTTCTAGGCTGCTATAGTTATTATATATACCTTATAGCTATAAACTTATAGGTGCCTAAGGTGTGAGCTATAGTTCTTAATAATAATACTATCTTAGTGGGTGATATAAGTGTGAAATCAGTTATAAAGAGACTTCTAGTTAAATATGTAACAAGAAAGCTAGTTATATAGATAGATTACTATACTATAGATCTTACGCTAAAGCTCCTTAGAGAGCCTTACTCCCTACCTTATAGTATAAGCCTTAGTCTTTATTACTCCCCCTAATCTCTCTGCCCTCCTATTTTGCTTTTAAGTATTAGTTGCTAATAGCTTAATTAAAATGCCTTTTTCTTTAAGTATTATACTTACTACCTTCTTCACCTTAGTGATTTTATTGTTATATTTAAATACCTGTGGCGTAAAGTGATACTAGGCCTCACAGGATGTTAAGAACATATTAAAGGTGTTAATAAGGTATTTTACTATATAATTCTAAAGGTATATTTCCTAGATGTAGCTAGACTAGCAGTTTGTAAAAAGCATAAGGCTGTTAAAGCCCTCTGTATCAGCTATTAGGTATATAAAGTTAATAGTAATCTGTTTTTCTAGGCCTTTATTATATGCCCTTAGGGCTTAAGAGATTTAGCGTGTGATTTTTACTATTAGGCAGTTATCACACTTAATAGTTAATAGTCTCTTAATCTTAGTACCTATTAAGGTGTTAACTAGCTGGTTAAGAGCCTTAAGACTAGAATATTCTAGTCTAAGATACTATTTTATACTATTTGTCTTACTTATCTTTATATGATATAACTAGGCTAGAAAGGCTTAATACTGTGATGCTCTTATAAGGCTACTATCTTTAAGAATATACTAATTATAATAATTAAGCAGGTTGCTTATAACCTAGTAGTGCTAGTCCCTAAGGGAGTTATTCCTTAGGCTTTAGTCTTACTAGATCTTATGTTTTCTTAGTCTTTATAGTAAGATAAGGTTATAAGTAAAGCCCTTATAGTATACTATATTATGTAGGTAAAGGTATTATATTTCTTTTTAGAGTGATAAAAAGAGCTGGATAGTAATATTACTATAGCTAATAACTAGAACCTTTTACATGCTAGTATATATATAGTCTCTAAGGTTAGCTTAGATAAGGTCTTTAAACTATGTCTTATTATTAAAGATATATAAAGTGGCTTCTAAGTTAAGAATAGTAGAGTTTTTTAACAGGTATAAAAAGCTTAAGAAAGCTGCCTTTTTCTCTGTGAGTAATATAGCTAGAGCTTTCTTAACTTCTTATAAGAGTTACTCTTTTTTGCTAAATAACTTCTTTAATATCTTAATCTTCTTCTTTAAGTTAGGGTTTATAGTAAGATTATAGTTTATAGTCTTCTAGGTTTTTAGTCTCTCTCTAAACCACCTTAGCAGGTTATCCTAAAAGATATAAAGGTATTTAGTAAGAGGGTGAAATTACTTATAAGCTAGGTATATCTTACTACTTAATCTCTTACTCTTATTATTTCTCCCCTTCTTATTCTTCTTCTTAGGAGGCTTATTATAAAGTGTAGATTTATTAGATTCTAATCTCTTATAGTTAGCTAGAAAAGCTCCTTCTTACTTAACCTCTTAGTTACCCTTCTAGGCCTTTTTCACACCTTATATAGTAAGCTATATCCTATTAGTAATTGTCTAATACGCGAGGGTGTTATTAGTAACTTTCTCCCTCTTCTTAGACTTCTAAATCTTAAGACTATTATTAAGAAAGGGCTTAGTAAGCTCCTCTAGCAGTTAGTACCATATAAGAACTAGGTTAGCTATAAGGAGCTTAAGAGTAGTAGTATTATATATAATATGTTTAAAGTTATCTACTTAGGCGTTTAGGTCTTTTAGAATTATTAGGGTAGCTTTAAAAAAAGCTCTTTATATGCTAAGAGTAGTACCCTAAGCTATATAGTAGTTAGCACTTATAGCCTTCTTTAGGGTGATATACCAGTCTCTTAAGCTACTGTCTAGGTTATAGTTATATTCTTAGAGGCTCTTTTTAACTGTATTTTTAACCTAGGCCTTAATAGCAGCTAGGTTCTTATTCTGCTCTTTGTATATATTATTATTAGTATTATACTAGGCTAGAGTTATCTTTATATACTTAGCCTAGGCTTTACCTACTATAGTAGTTAGGGTAGAAAAGTCTACTAAGGCCTTAAGGGGTGGTAGTATAACAGGCGGAAAGAGAGCTAGCAGATTAGTAACTTTAGGGTTAATATAGGGCTAAAAGTGCTTAGTCTTAACCTTTGTGATAAAATGCTTATTCTAGCTGTACTAGTTAGCTAATCTATTTAGCCTAATCATCTTATCTGATCTTCTAGTTATAGATAATATCTTAGTAGTTATTGCTTAGGTTTTTATATAATATTCGCCTTTGTTAATAAAAGCTATAAGACTCTTAATTGTTAGATATGTAATTAATTATAAGTGGGTCTAACAGGCTAAATTTCAGGTGATTTAATTATAGAAAAATAGATAATAATAATAAAGCCTAGTAATATAATTTAATTAATATGATTATTGCTAGAATTAGTGTTATTATCACTATATGGTCCTGTTTCTCTTTCAGCCTCTTATCTTTAAGAGAATTCCTGTCTTCTAGATTATCTAGGCTTTTATAGCCTTAGTTATCCTCTTTAGCTGAGTCTCCTATCTAACAGAAAATGTTAGACATATAATTAATTATAAGTGGGTCTAACAGGCTGAATTTCAGGTGATTTAATCACAGAAAAATAGATAATAATAATAAAGCCTAGTAATATGATTTTAATTAATATGATTATTACTAGAATTAGTGTTATTATCACTATATAGTCTTATTCCTCTTTTAGCCTCTTGTCTTTAAGGGAATTCTTATCTTCTAGATTATCTAGGCTTTTATAGCCTTAGTTATCCCCTTTAGCTAGGTCTCCTATTTAACACACCCCCCTAGTTAAAGCTATTCACAGCTTTAACTGTCTATCTGATAGCTTCTTTCTTATTATTATAAGGAGTAAAATCAGTCCCTACCTAGCTTTAAACACAAGTCTTATAAAAGGGCAGTAGTAACTCTAGCTGTTACACTAGGGTAACAGTTAGAGCTACTATATGTTTTTAGTTATGTAAAAGAGTGATTATAAGGGTATTAAGGTTATTATTAAGCCTGGCAAAAAGGAGGGAATCTTACTACCTAGATAGTTATCTTTTTAATATTGTTTTTAGTAAGTGGATATAGTTATAGACTGCTTAAAGCGGCTGTGGCCTACTAATTTAGAAGGATTAGTTATAGTAGCTTTAACTGTTATGCTAATCTAGGTCTTTCTAGAAGGAAGGTTATTAATCCTAACATATAAGGCTCTTACTACAGCTGCTATTACTAATATAATCACAGCTGCTAATATAATTATAGCATCTTTAAATCTAATACTAGAAATAGGCTTAAATTAAGGTCTGACTACAGCTGGGTTATTAGGCCTGTAAGATTATTAAGCTTATGCTTTTCTTTAAGCTAATCTGTGATATCTATAAGCCTAAGCTGCTTTATAAAGGTTCTAAAAGGCTTGCTTACTAGGACCTTTATAAGGCTGTCAGCTAGTATATCTTTAGATAGTATATATTTCACTATAATAGTCTCTTTCTTAGCTTCTTAATAAAGCTAGTAATTATATATATTTATATACTATAAGCTTATATGTAGCTAGCTTAGCTACTTATTAATAAGCCTAATTATCTATATGTTATCACACTAAATTTGTATACACTTAGCGCTCCTAAGCTTAAGTCCTAGCTCTATAAGAAGCCAGCTCTAAAATATGCCTTTCTTAGCAGCTTATAATAGTACTAGCAGCTCTGCCTTAGTTGTTAAGGTTATCACTATAGCCTGCTTATTTGCCCTCTATCTTATAACTCCTCTAAATAGCTTTATAATATATGCTTATAAGCTCTTATAGTCGCTTAAGTTATTAGCAAAAGAGGTATTACTAGCTATAACAAAGTCGTCTTTACCGCCTAGCTAAAGAGCTAGGGTGTGAGTCTTCTTAAGGTATAAGAGGGTTTAGTTAACAGCTTTATAGTATATTAGTCTAGGGTTCTAGCTATATTATAATAGCTGTGAGATTATAAAGGTGATATTAAGGTGTGTAATTACTATGATATACAGGATTAAGCCTATCTTCTATTAGTAACTTTAGATCTTTACAGCTAATACTTAGCCTTAGTATACTTACAGCTTAATCTTTATTATTAGGGTATAAGCTGTGCTTCTACTGTCTAGTATAGTTACTAGATTAGCAATCTTAAGTGTGTATTAGGATTATAATAGCTAGATCAGCTTCTTCTTTCTGTTTTAATAGACTGTAATCCTAAGGAACTACTAAAGATTATACCTGCCTGTTATTATATATTATGCTTAAAGCTTATATATTAATTATACTACCACTTCTATTAAGTCTTATTAGAACACTAAAGTGATATTATTTATATAGTAAAAGATAATAATCCTGTTCTTAATTATGCAGTAGGGCTTATAAGAAACTATCTTAAATCTTATCTCTTTTAGAGCTCCTCTAAGCTCTTTCTGCTAGAGGAGAGGTGATTCTCTAAGCCTATATAGTATCTTATTTATAAGTAAGATCTTTTCTGCCTTTCTGTGCCCTAGTGGTATCTTTATATATACTTTTTGTTTAAGAGTTATATTTATAAATATGTTAATAGTGTTATACTATATAAGCTTAAGGTTAAAGTGTGTTATAATAGCTATAAGAGTTTAGAATAATCTCTTAGTAAGAGTAGATATATATATCTCTTATAATCTTATAGCTTATTAATCACTATATATAACTAGCTGTGTCTTACACTTTGTGAAGTAGCTGTTCTTATTAGTCTTATAGGTGTATACCTATATATAATTAAGAATCTGCTTACTGTTAGCTTGTTCTCTAGGCATCTTAGTTTATAAGCCTATCTTAGTATAACTCTAGAGGTGTATTTCTTCTGCCTTAAGAAATAGCTTTCTTAGAGGATGCTTTAGTATCTTACTGTTATAATAAGGCGGTAAAGGTAGGTCCCTCTAGTGTATATAGTCTTAGGGATCAGGCTGGCTTATTAGCTGCTGTAATAGATAATATAGTCTAGCCTAGTTAACTTCTTTCCCTTAGAATATGCCTATAAGGGCAACTAAGCGACCTGCTGTAAAGGCAGCTTACTAAAATAACTCTTTTCTAGTTATATAAGTGCCCTTTTCACTCTCTAGAGACAGCCTTTCTAAGCCCTCTACCTCTATAATTATCTTTATAAATAACCCTGCTAATAGAGACTCTTATAGGGTTAGATATAAAGCCTTAAGGTGTTTATCTATCCTGTCTTTTACTCTATTATCCTGTATTTCCCCTATAGGGTCTTAGCTGTTACCTAAGCTGTTAGTAGTGTATATATTATTATCTTTATAGAGGGAGGTTAAAGAGTTATTACTAGTTTCTTCTTTCTGGCTTAGCTTATATTAGGGTTTAGTCTTCTTAATCTAAGTGAGTAGGTTAGTAATTTTCTTAGTCTTAGTATGCAGAAAGTCATCTTTAAGCTTATCTAGGCTCCCTAGAAAGGTTTCTTTTTTGTTAAAGATAACATCTCTTATAGTAATAACCCTGTTAAGAAGAGAGTTCTAAATCTTATAAATATTCGTAAATTAATAACTAATAAGATACCTAATAAATACCTTTAGATTAAGCTTATAAAGATGCTATACCTTCTTCTGGGCTGCTATAGTTATTATATATACCTTATAGTTATAGACTTATAGGTGCCTAAGGTGTGAGCTACAGTTCTTAATAATAATACTATCTTAGTAGGTAATATAAGTGTGAAATCAGTCGTAGGGGGACTTTTAGTTAAATATGTAATAAGAAAGCTAGTTGTGTAGATAGATTGCTATACTATAGATCTTACGCTAAAGCTCCTTAGGGAGCCTTACTCCCTGCCTTATAGTATAAGCCTTAGTTTTTATTACTCCCCCTAATCTCTCTGCCCCCCTATTTTGCTTCTAAGTATTAGTTGCTAATAGCTTAATTAAAATGCCTTTTTCTTTAAGTATTATACTTACTACCTTCTTTATCTTAGTGATTTTATTATCATATTTAAATACCTATAGCGTAAAGTAATACTAGGCCTTACAGGATGTTAGGAACATATTAAAGGTGTTAATAAGGTACTTTACTATATAATTCTAAAGGTATATTTCCTAGATATAGCTAGACTAACAGTCTATAAAGAGTATAAGGCTGTTAAAGCCCTTTATATTAGCTATCAGGTGTGTAAAGTTAATAGTAATCTGTTTTTCTAAGCCTTTATTATATGCCCTTAGGGCTTAAGAGATTTAGCATGTAATCTTTACTATTAGGCAGTTATTACACTTAATAGTTAATAGTCTCTTAATCTTAGTGCCTGTTAAGATGTTAACTAGCCGGTTAAGAGCCTTAAGACTAGAATATCCTAGTCTAAGATACCACTTTATGCTATCTATCTTACTTATCTTTACGTAATATAACTAGGCTAGAAAGGCTTAATACTATAATGCCCCTATAAGGCTACTATCTTTAAGGATATACTAATTATAATAATTAAGCAGGTTACTTATAACCTAGTAGTGCTAGTCCCTAAGAGAGTTATTCTTTAGGTTTTAGTCTTACTAGATCTTATATTTTCTCAGTCTTTATAGCAAGATAAGGTTATAAGTAAAGCCCTTATAGTATACTATATCATATAAGTAGAGGTATTATATTTCTTTTTAAGGTGATAAGAAGAGCTAGATAGTAATATTACTATAGCTAATAACTAGAACCTTCTATATGCTAATATATATATAGTCTCTAGGGTTAGCTTAGATAAGATCTTTAAACTGTGTCTTATTATTAAAGATATATAAAGTGGCTTCTAAGTTAAGAATAGTAAAGTTTTTTAATAGGTATAAGAAGCTTAAGAAAGCTGCTCTTTTCTCTGTGAGTAATATAGCTAGGGCTTTTCTAACTCCTTATAGAAGTTACTCTTTCTTACTAAATAACTTCTTTAACATCTTAATCTTCTTCTTTAAGTTAGGGTTTATAGTAAGATTATAGTTTATAGTCTTCTAGGTTTCTAGTCTCTCTCTAAACCACCTTAGTGAGTTATCCTAAAAGATATAAAGACATTTAGCAAGAGGGTGAAATTACTTATAAGCTAGGCATATCTTACTGCTTAATCTCTTACTCTTATTATTCCTCCCCTTCTTATTCTTCTTCTTAGAAGGCTTATTATAGAGTGTAGATTTGTTAGATTCTAATCTCTTATAGTTAGCTAGAAAAGCTCCTCCTTGCTTAACCCCTTAGTTACTCTTCTAGGCCTTTTTCACACCCTGTATAGCAAGCTATATCCTATTAGTAATTATCTAATACATAAGAGTGTTATTAGCAACTTCCTCCCTCTTCTTAGACTTCTAAATCTTAAGACTATTATTAAGAAAGGGCTTAGTAAGCTCCTCTAGCAGTTAGTACCATATAAGGACCAGGTTAGCTATAAGAAGCTTAAGAGTAGTAGTATTATACATAATATATTTAAAGTTATCCACCTAGGCGTCTAAGTCTTTTAGAATTATTAGGGTAGCTTTAAAGAAAGCTCTTTACACGCTAAGGGTAGTACCTTAAGCTATATAGTAGTTAGCACTTATAGCCTTCTTTAGGGTGATATACTAGTCTCTTAAGCTACTGTCTAGGTTATAGTTATATTCTTAGAGGCTCTTTTTGACTGTATCTTTAACCTAGGCCTTAATAGCAGCTAGGTTCTTATTCTGCTCTTTATATATATTGTTGTTAGTGTTATACTAGGCTAGGGTTATCCTTATGTGCTTAGCCCGGGCTTTGCCTACTATAGTAGTTAGAGCAGAAGAGTCTACTAAGGCCTTAAGGGGTGGTAGTATAACAGGCGGAAAGAGAGCTGGCAGATTAGCAACTTTAGGGTTAATATAGGGCTAAAGGTGCTTAGTCTTAACCTTCGCGATAAAGTGCTTATTCTAGCTGTACTAGTCGGCTGATCTATTTAGCCTGATCGTCTTATCTGATCTTCTGGTTGTAGACGACATCTTGGTGGTTATTGCTTAGGTTTTTACGTGATATTCGCCTTTGTTAACAGAGGCTATAAGACTCTTAATTGTTAGACACGTGATTGATCGTAAGTGGGTCTAACAGGCCGAATTTCGGGTGATTTAATCACAGAAAAATAGATGATAATAATAAAGCCTAGCAATATGATTTTAATTGATGTGATTATCGCTAGAATTAGTGTTGTTATCACCGTGTGGTCCTGTTCCTCTTCCGGCCCCTTGTCTTTAAGGGAATTCCCGTCTTCCGGATCATCCGGGCTTCCGTGGCCTTAGTCATCCCCTTCAGCCGGGTCCCCTGTCTGACAGAAAACCCCGTCACATGATCATGACATTTCACAACACCAGCAACCCGAGTCTGTATGCAACGTAAACGAAACCTCCCTCTATTTCCGACGATCCCCTCTGTTAGCCTTGCAAGCATATCCATCAGCGGCTCTCAATCACACACTGATAGACGGGCTAAAAATGCCCTCTAATTGCTAAGCATGTGCTATACAACGACGACCATTCACACTTCCAGATACCGCTACACGCACCCCACTCGTCTTTGTATCGCAAATTTTCTGCGGCCACTCGCTCACTCATCGCATCGTTCATTATCAAATTCTCAGCCAAAGCGCAGCATGTAGCAGCAGCACTAAAAGACAACGATGAAGCACTCAATCTCCTCACGCCCCCTCATTCGGAGCCTCAGGCCCAACCGCAGCTTAGTCGCTCGCTCCCGGCGCTCCCTTTCCTCCTCGCCTTGCGCGGCGTCCACGTTGCCACCATCACCGTGGGTGCCGCCCTCGGCGCGCCCCCGGCTTCACGTCCGCACCGCCGTGTCTGGGCTGAAGCACTCCGCGTGCGGCTGCGCGTGCGGCGGCGGCGGCGGCGGCGGCAGCAGCAGCAAGCCCCTCAAGAAGACGGCGTACATCGCCCTTGGGAGCAACCTCGGCGACCGCGTTGCCGAGATCGAGCGCGCCTGCAACGAGATGGACCGTCGCGGGATCAAGGTCAAGCGCACGAGCAGTCTGTGGGAGACGGAGCCCATGTACGTCAAGGACCAAGACCGCTTCGTCAACGGCGCCTGCGAGGTACGCAAGCTATAACGCGGGAAACAACGCTCTCATCGCACGCTGACGCCGTGTTCGCAGGTCGAGACCGAGCTGGAGCCTTTGGCTTTGCTCGACGAGCTCCAGGCCATTGAGCGTGAGATGGGCCGCGAGAAAGTCATCGACAAGGGCCCGCGCAACATCGACCTAGATATCCTCCTCTACGGCGACGAGAAAGTGAGCCACGAGCGACTCACGGTGCCGCATGCTGCCATCCTGGAGAGGGAGTTTGTCCTGAGACCCTTGGCCGAGTATGCGACCCCTGACCCGAGATGATGGAAGCAACCACTTCTGACAACAGCCCCGTAGACTCGTGCCAGCCAAGTCGCTCGACCCAACAAAGCCCTGGAAGCTCATCCAGGACTACCTCAACGAGCTCCCCGCCGGCGAGCCAATGTCCTCCATGACCCCCCTGTCCGCGACGTCGACCCCCCTGACGGCGCTCGCGAGCAACCGCAAGACGCACGTCATGGGCATCCTCAACGTGACGCCAGACTCCTTCTCCGACGGCGGCGTCCACACGCCCGAGAACCTCGCCGCGACGGTCCTCCGCATGGTGCGAGGCGGCACCTCCATCATCGACGTCGGCGGCCAGTCCACCGCCCCAGGCCGCGAGCAGGTTTCGGCCGAGGAAGAGGCCGCCCGCGTGGTGCCGGCCGTGCAGCTCATCCGGTCCATCCCCGAGGCGCGCGACGTCGTCATCAGCCTCGACACGTACCGCGCCTCGGTGGTCGAGCAGGGCGTGGCCAGCGGCGCCGACATGGTCAACGACGTCTCGGCCGGGCTGCTCGACGCGGACATGCTCCCGACGGTGGCCCGGCTGCAGAAGACCATCTGCCTGATGCACATGCGCGGCACGCCCGAGACCATGGCCGCGCTGACGTCGTACCCGGACGGGCTGGTGCCGACGGTGGCCTCGGAGCTCCTCGCGCGGGTGGCGGCGGCCGAGGCGGCGGGCGTGCGGCGGTGGCGCATGGTGCTGGACCCGGGCATCGGCTTCGCCAAGACGGGCCGGCAGAACGTGGAGCTGCTCCGGCGGCTCGAGGAGCTGCGCTACTGGCCGGGCCTCGAGGGCCTGCCGTGGCTGGTGGGCTCCAGCCGCAAGGCCTTTGTCGGGAAGATCACGGGGGTCGGGAGGCCGGAGCGGCGGACTTGGGGCACGGCGGCGACGGTCGCGGCGGCGGTGCAGGGCGGCGCCGACGTGGTGCGCGTGCACGACGCGGCAGAGATGGCCATGGTGGCCAAGATGGCGGATGCCATCTGGAGGGTGTAGATTAGCACCTTAGCAGCTGGGGGTACGAAGCACGGGGTGCTGAGCTACTGCAGAAGCTGGATGATGTGGCCCTTCCTCCCCCCCCAGGTGCCACGGAATGGAAGGGCGCAGAGTACAGAGTATAAGCAGGCAGGCTGTACTTCGTATTAACTGGAGCTCATGTCTGTATCTACGAATAGACCAAGCCGCCGGCCAGGTCGACGCCATCCCCCATCCCCCAATGTCCGAGATGCCCGCCCACCGCTTGCCTTCCCGTCAGGTGTCGATGCTCCCTCCCTCTCTGGCTAGAAGATGCCCTCTTCCTCAACAACCATCCTCGCGGCCTGCGTCAACCCGCCGTTTCTGCAACCCGGCGCGGCATGGCGGCTGCCCGCGTGCCCAACCTTCCAACAGCACATCAGAGCCCAAAGCCCAAACGTTTCTGTCTGTCTGTTTCACTCCTCCTCTCTCTCCTCTCTCCTTCTCGCGCTCTGTCTCTCGCTCGCTCACAGAGACGCAGCCAGCCGCCGTATCGGACGCATAATCCCGTCACCGGTGTGCGCCCTGCATGAGCCTCATCCTGGCGACGTTGTCCTCCCTCCCGTGGCCCCCGTCCTCCCCGTCCCCGCTCCCCTGCCGGTCAGCCAGCCTCGCTCGTTTGGCGTTGCCTCATTCGATCGATGCCAAGCACCTTTTCCCGTGTCCCATGCTTCACCGAAGGTTGCTCGCCGCCGCCGGTGCCCAAAGACCCAACCCACCCCCTCGCCTCGCCTCCTCCGTTCTCAACATTGTTTATTGTTGTTGGTTCTGCACGTCTCCCGTCGACGCGGATCCCTCAAGGCCCAACCCCCCGGTCCGCGAGCCCGCGGCCGCCAATGGTCGCCCCGGTCGACCGGATCGTTGGCTCGCGGGCTGGGTTAGTCGTCGTCGTCGTCGTCGTAGCATCGCATTGCATCGCATCCCATGCCGTGGAACCCGCCGGGAGATGGACGGCGCGTCGTTGAGGGTGCAGGCGGCGGTCGTGCTTTGCATGCCGACATCGTATCGTATCGTATCGTGTAGTGTAAGCTGGATGTTGCGGGACATGCCGCGGGCGATTGGCTCTTAGCTCTCGCTCTTGGCGGCCAACAACTTCCGAAGGGTCTCGTACGCCCCCAAAGGTCCCGGCATGCACGGCTCTGGAGGCCTATGTTTGGCTGGGCTCCCCCCTGTTTGGCGAGCATGCACCCGTGAAGTGAGGCTGGTTGGGTGGTGGCGGCGGCGGTGTCTTTAGGGGATCGGGACTTGGGGTCACGCAGCATCATGGTTGATCGCGTCCGGTCCAGGCGTCCGTGTGCAGGGTAGACTTCGGTGTGGGAGGTTTCTGGATATTCTTGGCCGAGTGCGTGCGTGAGCTTTGTTAAGGGCGCACACCCAACTAGTGACCGTCGGGGTCTGGGCTTGCTTACACGAAGCGAGTGAGTTGAGAAGATGAATTCGACTTGGTGGTTGATGTCAAGGAGGCCATGGCATAAGTAAAAGAGCCTTCTGGTGGCATTGCCAAGAAAAGTACTTGGGCGAACAAGATGGGTGTTCTTTTGACAACACGGACGGTACCTGTAGTCAGTAGCATCACCTAGAGACGTCGCCGACATCTTGCTTCTCTAAACTACCTGCCCAGGAAGTGCCTTGCAGCCTTGACAAGATGGCTCGTCATTACATGCAAACGAACAAATCCGCCGAAATCTCACCAGCTCCCAGGTTATCCCCTGACATCACCACCACCATCCCTCTCTCCCTCGCACTTCGCGCACACACACAACGCACTTCCGACCGAAGCCCCCAGTTCCATCAAAAGCAAACTAAGCGATGAAGCGAGCGAATGCCATCAAAAGGCTAAATAGACTTATTAATGAACGGCGACGGGGGCTCGGACCGTTCCCGTGGGGCAACGGGGCAACGGGACCCATGGGGCCAACCTTAATCAGACCACGCGAGTCAGGTCAGTGCGCAAGGCGGGCGTAGGTAGTTAGTTACTACGCAGTTGAAGAAGTCGGTTATATTCGTAAGTATTGCAGGTTCATGTATCTATATAGTCCAGTTGTGGCCAGTTGAGAAGTGACAACTGAGAAGTGGGAGTTAGCCGTTGACCGTTGATAATTGACTTGACTGTTGATATCTGACACGTGCTCGTTGACGGGAGTTGTTCACAGGCCAAAGACGCAAGGCGGCTGCGAGTGAATAATAAGAGCCGTCAGCCTAGGCCATTCTAGACTACTGGAGCATACAGACCACAAGCCGTGTAGATTGCCTTGGTCACTTCATTGAACACTGGTGCCAGCGTGCCCTGGTGTAAGCATCAATGTCTTGGCGGCTCCGAATCCGGTCACGCCTATCTCCGCATCGACCGGAGAATTAGCAACGGGGCCGTCTGACGCTCCGGGGAGTGGCTGGTCCGCCACCTTCTCTTCTCTGTTTGTTTGCCTAACACGTTTGCCCTTGTTTCGTCATCACTTGCAAATAGCCCAACTTAACTTGTTGCTAGAAGAGGACATTCTTGCGAGGTTTATTTTGCCACCACTGGAGGGAGGTTCGTCCTTATTCCAAGCCAGCATGACCCTCGACAACCGAGTTGCCGGCTCTGAGGCCACCAAGCCACGTGGCCTCGCTCTCCTGGCGAATCACTGCCGTGTCCGAGGCCGACGTCGGCCCTTGTCATGATACCCAGGCGAAACATCGTCATTAATACCAAGCTAAAGAATAAAGAAGCAATCCGAGGTCCTCTTCGCATCGACCAGCCAATGCCGACCCGTTTGCCTCATGTCCCTTTCTTCCTAACGCCCATTTCTCCTTTTCGTAGTCCATACCCCCTCCCCGTCCAATCCTGTCCTATCCGCCCATGTGCCGCACCAGGCCCCCCTCCTTGTCCAAAGTATCAGTGACGCAAGGATGAGTAAGAAACCGAGCCCCCAAGCCCTTCCAACCAGATCGTGGGGTTCTCACCAAAGAATCACATTCGACAAGACGAAGAATCGAGTCAAAGAAATGTGCGAGAATAGGAAATGAAATGCAACCTGGGTATCCCTGTTCCCCTTCAACCTACAGAGTCCTCTCGCTCTGTCTCACACACTTTCCGCCCTTCATTTTAGCCACTACCCCCTGCTCGCCCTCTTCGTACATTTCCTGACGACGTAGATTGCACGTCTCCGAAGACAACAAAGAACGAAAGACTCAACAATCAAGAAACCAATAAGACCCATGCTCCATCCTTCATACTCCCGACCCGGTGTCGTACACATCATAACAGTTGTCCGTGAACCCGAGCTTCTTTGGCGGGCCCCCTAAAAAGAACCCCCTATTTTTGCTGTGATGTCCTAGCTCTATCCTCACAATACGCCATGAGTCGGTGCCCTGGATCAATGCAGAGTGCGCTTTCGTTGTTCGCTATCGTGGCACTTTTCGAACCAAAGAAACCTTGAAATGAAGACCATAACCCCGTGTCCATGCCCGTACCTTTTTCCGTGTCTTCTTTTGTTTTTCTCTCCAGCCGGAAGCTTATTATCTGTCTTGCGCAGTCTCATCGAACGTATGCAGTCATCTTTTCTTGCTTGAGTTTTAACTTTCGCTGGCCCGAGAAGAGTCATTAGGGGACATCCCCATTTATGTCATGGACATGTTGACCCCCGGAGGCGGGATCATGGTTGGATAGTAGCCGTTCGTGCTTGGTTTGCCGTCAAACGGCCCTGGACGGCGCTCGCCCATCTGCGGCGGTGGATGGAAAATGCTTGGCAACGTTGCCCCATCGTATTCGTGCTTGACCTTGCCGCTCACGTCCAACCCGGTGGCCATGTGAGGCACGGCAGCCTCCGACTCGGTGCGAGAATTGAAGAGATCGATCCGGTCAGTCTGCCCGTCGTATATGGAGCCCGGGTAGTATTGATACTCTTTGGCCGTGTCGATTGCCTTCGCATTCTCCGATGGGATTATAGACTCCGGGGGAATGTCGTGGTGACGGACGTTGTAGATGCTTCCCCGCCCGTCGAACCCCTGTGGGTAGCCCGGCGGCCCCAGCATTGGGTTCGGGTTGAAGTCACTCATGCTGCCGCCGGGGACGTAACCGCTCATAGTGCCCGAGGAGCCCCCGGGGCCGCTGCTTTGGCTTCCTCGCCTGTCGTTCTGATAATGCCCAGGCGATCTTCCGCGAACAATCATCTTGGCAGACTTTCGGTAGCCGAGCTTGATAAACTGATCGCCGGAAGTTTGGTTTCCGACATCACCCCAGAGCTCAACGACTAGCTGGTAATATTGCTGCGCAGCCCTTCTCTTGCCGTTGTTTTGAGTCGCTTGCTTGAACTGAATACGCTCGAAAGTGTGCTCCGTCGGGTGTGGTTGTCCGCCGGGCTGCGCGCTGAAGCTGTCGGGGTAACGACCGCCTACCACCGAGTTTGGAAACATATCCATCTGGTGGTGATGGCTTTGCTGGGGTGGCTTGGCTCCAAGCCTAACCTTCTCGGGCTTCATGATAGGCCCCTTGTCTCTCTTGGGCGTATGCTGAACCAGATCGATACTGTGTTGCTCATTGTCGGACACAATGGCGGAGATGCACATGGCGAAACCGTAAATTTGAACAGTCTGGTTTGTCACCGTATTTGTGAACTGAAGCGTCATTTCAGGCATGTGGGGAGTCAGAGAGAAGGAACACCCGCAGGAAAAGTAATTCCTCCGATAACAGGTCCACTCGTTGTCAGAGAGGAAGAAGCCCTTGTCGATTGTTCCACAAATATCGACCTTGACGGGTGTACCGGCGCCATCTTGATATTGGAGCGATCCTTGCATGTGGACAGACTGCAGAGGAGGAATGTTTGAGTTGCCCCGGTTGGGAAACTGGCCGGATCCCATGTTGGGCCCTGAGACCGGGAAGGCTGTAATGGGGCTCGGGGTGGGAGACAAGGGATTACGTCGCAGTGTGCTTGCA
The DNA here is from genome assembly GCA_019137255.1 of Corinectria fuckeliana. Classification (NCBI taxonomy): domain Eukaryota; kingdom Fungi; phylum Ascomycota; class Sordariomycetes; order Hypocreales; family Nectriaceae; genus Corinectria; species Corinectria fuckeliana. Next base: position 37,875 of record WPDH01000245.1, on the reverse strand, counting down.
GCGAACGACGGGGACCGTGAGGGATGCTCCGACGCCCTTCTGAAGGACGGCGTTGCCGGAGTATACTGCTCACGGGTGCTGATCTGTGAACCCGGATGTGGGAGAGCTGCAGTGCGATGGGGATGGGGATGGGGATGTGCCATTCCCGTAGAGGCGGTGCTGCTGCTCGCTGTGGTCAGTTGCACTCTTTGAGAGAAGAGTTCCATGCGAGCCCCCATATACACCGGGCTTGCAAGTTTCTGATTTGAGTGTTGGAGCAGTTTGATATTGGGGCAGGTAGATGGAGGGGGAGGCAAGGGGATGTGGGCAAGGGTGTGTGACCTTGGGAGAGAGCCGACGACAAGGGGATAAATATAAAGGGACGGGACCTACTGTGAGCCCAGACGAGAGCGGACGTCGAGCCCCGGAAAGATCTGAGGCGTGTGTTGAGGATAGAAAACGGCACCTCCGTCCTGAGGGTAGGGCGCCGTGGAGCTGAGAATGGGCGGATGGAACAGGTTTAAGAGCGACGAGGGTTGGGTGGGCTCTATCGTAAGAGAAGAAGTGCTGGCCTCCTGGGGATATCTGGCGCCTCATCAGCGGAACGGCCTCAGGCCAGGGAGCGGCGGTAGCGAGGACGCGGGCAAAAGAGGCGGCCACAGAGATGCTGTATTGCCATTCCCTGGGTACGGTGTCCAGGTGTCACAGCTTGCAGGTACTACTGCCACCGCTGGAGTGGCACAGGGCCGACCGACAGAGCTTCGAGAGGCTCCGGCGATGCAGCAGCTCGCGGCAGTGAGCAGTGAGCGGGAAGGGGCTTGGATGTGTGTACAAATCCCAAGCGGCACCCCGGGCGTCGAAGCAGCTACCCATCGCCCTGCGCCCAAGCCACCTCAGAAGAGAGGGAAGATCGGGCAAGACGGCCGCAACGCGAGCGTTTTGGGCCGGACCGGGCTGGGCAATGCTCGGCGCTCGGTGCTCTGCGGGTGCGGGTGCTGATGCTTGGTGCAGTTTGCGCGTGAGGGTGAGTGAGGTGAGCGAGCAGACCAGAGCAGCTAGAAGCTAGGTAGATGGCCGGGCAGGAAATTTGGGGGAGGGGCAAGGATTGCTTATGCGTTGCGGGCGGGCGGATAGACGAAGAGGGGAGGAGGCTGGGGTTGTGGGTTCCGCGATTTGGTATTGGGATGTGATGTGACGCGATGTATTATGTTGCGGAGAGAGAAAGAAGGAGAGCAAAGAGATGGGTGAGGGATGGGTGTCGGTGATGGAGGGTGATGATTCCTGAGAGAGCGGGTGGGTTTACACTCGTAACCTAGCGGCTGGCAAATGATTTTTGGTGGTTGTTGGCCGTTTGGCGTTTCCGCAGGCTGGGCTGCGGGAGGAAGGAAGGGCTGGCTTGTTGGTTCGAAAGGGAACCGGCTGCAGCAGTAGGGCAGAAAAACAAAGATGAAAATTCAGAGAGACAGGGGTGTTTTTGAAAATGGATGAGAGAGAGAGAGGGAGAGAAAGCGAAAGAGAGAAAGAGGCAGAGAGAAAGCGACGGGAGAGATTATTAACAGCAGAATGAATAGAGTCCCAACGAGGCTGCTGCTTCTGCTGCTGCCGCCATTGATCGCATCAATCGGGAGACCGTGCTGGTGGCGGCGGGACAAGAGGGGAGGAGTGTGCATGTAAAAGGCGAGGCAAGACTCGCTCGACCAAGAGACAATGTGACCGAAGACCGAAGACCAAGGACAATGCAGGGCCGATGAAATGGTCAAGGTACGAAGTACTCGAAATCGCCTGCTTCCGCCACTAGCATGGACATGGACATGGGTAGTATGGAGGGATGGAGCATGGGCATGGGGATCAGCATGGGGATAGGCATGGGGTCTGTGTTTGGAAAGGTAGGTCGGTCCTTGTCCTGTATTGTTCCCTCGCGCAACACAAAGACCGCAGCAACTAGCAAATCGTGCGCAGCACGCGATACGCAGCACGCGGGTGCAAGAACAAACAGGACGTAACCTACCAGCTACTAGAGTGAATAGGAGTGGGAATAGTAGCAATCCGAGTGCGAGAAACCGGGAGGCCAGGTGATAAGAAAGCAAGCGAGAAAGCAAGTGATGGCAACCCAAGGCAGCCTGAAGTGGCCAGAGAGAGAGGGGGGGAGCGAGAGAGAAATAGAAACAAACCTGCAAAATTGCAGAACATAGTCATAGCCAGTGAGATAGCCCGACAAAGCGAGCACAAGCTGGACACCTGGATACATCATACCTGGACACCGCACAACCACGAACCAATCAAGACGATCAACTCACCTAATCTCTTCGGCGTGCGTCGCCATCTCCATGTAGCCCATCTCGGGGGGCTGCGAAGGGTCGAAGTCCTGCTGAACGAACTGCATGTCAGCCCCAGTATCAATGCTAGTAGTCAGCCATGTCATGTCCTGGCGCGCAAACGGCACTCGGTGCTGATGTCGCATGGGCTTTGCATGCCATGGTCAACCCAACTTCCGCACCACTCTCGGCGGCAAGTCTTTAGTTGTCCCGGCCATGGCCATTGAGTCTATGAATTGACGCGTTAGCTAGCTGAAATAAAGCGCCATCGTTGAGAGCACGCCCGCGAGTCAAACTAAAAGGGCCCAACAAGAACTGTATATGATGTGTAATTTCTTGCTGGGTCTTCTTTCAATACTTGAGTGAAGCTGGCTCAGCCGCTTGGCCTGGCCCATGCCATCCCAGGCCGGCTCGCAATCTAGCCTAGCCGCCCAGTGCAACAAGATACTGGGGACCTGGACGGGATCCCTGGCTGGGCTCCGCCCTCATGCTAGGTGCACACAGCACCACAGCCGGAAGCACGACGCCACAGATTTCTTGCAGTTCTGCAAAGCTCTTGCGTGCATTCAATGGCCACGCAGCGCATTTCTTTGACGTGGGACGGGCCGAAACTAAAAATGCAGCCCTTCCTCCCATATGCAGGCCGAACGCATCGCCGGTGTAGATCGCCCAGAAGATGCAATGGGACATGGTGACGGCTTATGAAAACGGCGGGAAGAATATCGTGCTGATAAGACGTAGGGAAAGAAAGACATGGACAGGGCAATGACAAGAAGACTGAATACACGTACCTCCAGTTTTCACCGCGAGCCCTTCCGTTTCCCACCACCTCGGCTTTCACCGTTGGCATTTCGAGGCAAAAGTACTAGGTACCTTCCTGGATCCGCGCAAGTTGAAGAGCCAGTTCTCATTGGACATGAAACAACTCGGCTCCAAAACATGGGCTGTCTGCCGACGCCGATCTCCCGGGAGTGAAGTCTTACCGCTGGGGTCTGAGGCGGCAGGAATACTAGGCTTCCAATGTGATGGATAACTGAAAATCGAAACTCACCCTTGAATTTTGAGAACTCATACGCTCTTCGCAGGCGACAAATTGCCGTCGCAAGGTTGTGTCTTCTGGGAAATAAATGGCTTTGGCCTCGTCAAATGGCTTCCGTGGCTCGTATCTGAACTCGCCCTCCCACACTAATCCAGCGACGTGTGTGTCAGCCAATGCCCCAAAACTATGGCTTTTCCTTGGAGCTTATGTCAGGGCCTAGAGAAAAAGACTAGGTGGGCCAAAACGCAAGGAGGTGCATGAGAATATACCCTGGAGTGGTATTGAGACGCCCAGCTTGAGCACCCTTCGTTGTTTTTGTGGCTTCGATACGTAGTTGTATGTGAACTCGTCCTGGGGCGGCGTCGGCAGAATCCTGTAAACCCAAATATGTCAGCTATTTGTTGGTAATGGCCTGGCTGAATCCAAAGCACAGGTATCAATGAGAAACGAAAGAGGAGGGCAACAAGGGCAACGAATAGTGCATTTCGACAACCACGACCGTGGAATGTTCGAATGAGGGCTAAAGAAGGGCAAGCTGGCACTGCTGACTCGCAGGCTCTTTTCTTTCAAGTGCGACTTGCACCTTCTTCTTCGCGATAAGCCAGGCTGAGGGGGCGACTGACATGCGTTCTGAAGATAGCCGTCTTGTTCCCCTGCGACTGGTTCAGCAAATTTTCAGTGTCAAGAGAGCCATGTCGGCAAATCCACCGCATCTTGTTCGGTGCTGAGACTATTCCTGGACATATTCGTCAAGGTATATGATGCGGGAATGTCTCTAATGCGAACGCAGGGAGGCCCGGATGCTCGCCTTGTAAAAGAAAGAAGCGCAGCAAATCCCTCGAGGCTACCACGAATGACTCAAAGGCGATGATGTCTTACCCTTGTCTTCCACAATTACTGTAGAAATAACCTATCAAGTTGATACGGTCCTTATTGGGCGTTACGTTCTTCGGGGAAGAAAAGGAAGGGTAGGTGTCTTCGTCCGTTGGTTGGGTGACAGCGGTGTTCGATGCTGGTGTAACTAGATGTTGAAAGAGGTGACGCTAAAGTCGACTGCGAGAACTTGGTCGACGATGGCGATCTAATGAGAAGACACGACCGCGCGGGTGCAGGATCTTGCTGTCTATATACCCTCACTGCGGCTCCAAGCGGCGGTGGCTTGCCCTAGGATCGTACAGGAATAAGCTGAGGAGGGCTCATAGACTCAAGGGGGGTGATCTCGAGAGAATTCGTGCCACAGACCGAGAAAGGAACAGAAAGAGCAGCCAAATATTTAGCAGGTGCGCTGCCAATAGCCTCAGGTCATTGACAGACTCAAGGATGCCGGCGGGGGGGAGAGGGACCTTTGACTGAAGACGACGGGGGGAGACGACTGCGTTGCGCAGAGCCTGAGACAACGGGAAAGACACATGAGAATTATGGGGCGCTGGAAGACCCTGGTCTCTTGTAATCAAAGGTAATTTTTTTCTTGAACATCTCTGTAGCAAGTTGGGACAATAGGAGGGGACTGTAGGCGATGCATGGCATTGTCATACCACGGTCGATGACTGGCAGACGTGGAGAGCCGCCGAGTGTGCTGGCGATGTTGGTGGAGTTCCCAGGAACAATCAAAGGCAGGAAGCCGTGCCAATTACAGGACCGGGTCATGCTTCAAATCTGGCCCTCTCGCGAGTTGAGCCAAACAGAGTCCTCGGAGATCCTCGTGGGATGCATTCCGGAACGACATCAGGACCCGGTCTGTGGCGGTGACTGGATGACCTTGCATCGATGGATCTCTATGCTAAGAGACTTAGACTCAATTGCCGAGTTCCCATGTCGACGGTGCAGGATTTCAAAGGTCTAGCTCGCTGCGTTGATTAATGAATTGGCCTCTATGCCGAACAGAGCAGTGCTGGTATTCGTGCTTGGCTGCAGCAGTGGCCACGGCGCTGCTCTGAGCCTGAAGGCCAGCCATTTGCCCCCGATAGCGGCTCGAGTGCATCGACATGCAAGTACCCGGCCGTCAAGGCCCTTTACAATACGCCACAAACACTGCCTTTGATTGGAAAGGACCTGCTTTGACGAGAGGAGGACGCCGGAGACGGGTGACTGCAGGCTAGGCGTGAGGAGTTGGGCGGTAGCAAGCACGTTGCTTGCCACTGGTACCGGCGTGCCTGGATAGCAGCCTGGGCTGTGATATTCGTGGCTACGAGCTGATGCTAGGAATCGTTAGCCGAACCCCTTTCTGATCATAGCCCTTGATCGAGTATGTTGGAGCGATCGAAAGGCCGATCGATATTGAGTTCGGGGGTGTTCAAAGCAGTCGCAGGGGTGCTCTCCACCAGGTAGACCCACGATCGCCTGGGGAACACATCTCAACCAACGAGAGGCGCAAACAAGCATTGGCAGGTCACTTTCGGCGGTTCTAGCCTCCGCCTTGTGAAGCTATCTTCCCCCACGCGCTTCCACAGTCGGGTGGCTGAGCTAACCCCATGGCGTGCTCTCTAACATGGACCAAGAATGATCGACTACCCTTGTCAGATATCCCGACCATGTTTCGGGCTCTGGACGGAGCCTGTTAACATTACACAACCACACGTGAGGTTGAAGAAAGTTCATGTTCACAGATGGCGGATGCATCCAACGGCGATAGAAGCCGCACCGTTTCAAAAGCAGGCAGTCAACGGTAGAAGCAGATCGATGGCCCAGGGATTGGGTCGTCCGGCGACGGCGGGGTCGAATGATTGCGCGGAGCTTACCCCAAATACCCATTGCATCATATCAGATATGGGAAGTCGTTGGTAATTTGTGCAGCTTGACGATTGACCAATAATATCGGTATTTACCCGAAGAGAAGTGAGGGGGCGCCAATGGCCCCTCTTCGACGCCTACGCGGAGTGTAGACTGGAAGGGGAAGAAGGTCTCGAGTTGAGCGCGAGAAGCTCGCTGGCTGCAGGTGCTCGTGTTTCTCCAAATGGAAGCTGACACAGCCAGCCAGTGTCGGTGTCGGTTCCCGTTGACTAGTCTCGAAGGGCCTTGGTACGAGCTGCGTCTGTAAACCCCCCAGGCAAGGCCAATGGGAAGCCTCCTCGTCCGTTTCAGGCCCCGGGCGGGCATATATGCGGATTAGAACCGGGAACGCGACATGCGTCGTTCAAAGCGAGGCGTCCTCATAGACCAGGACAGCGACCGGAGCAAACGAGGCCGGGACGAATGAAAAGAGATGTTCAACCTTGATCGGATCGGGCCGTTACTGGGAGCCCATCATCCAGGCCTGGTGGTAGTAAGTTGGGTTGATGTGGTGGCTAGTGGTGCAAGCGGTGCGACTGTAAGCCGTTGTTGGTATCCAGAACTGAACATTTGCGACCGATAGCTAGGCCGGGGGGGTCCAACGATCGTTTGGTTCGATTCTAGGGAGATCTCTGTACAATGTGACAAGTGACCAAAGCCCAAGTGTCAAACCCCCCGCTGACGGCGGTCAATCCCCGTGCGGGTGGGTGCTGGGGGAGGGGGGGGGGGCGCGAAGGAGCTCAAGGCGGTGCACCGGGAAAATGGGTAGTGGCAGCAGCAGTCGTAGCCACCGCAGCGACGGGCGGCGCGGGTGGGCTCTGAGGAAAACAAGCAAGCAAGCAAAAGATGGTGCATGTGAGCCTCAGGAGGATGTGGTACAATTCCGGATGCTGGATGGAGTTGGCGGTGCGCGGCAGAGGCTGGCAGGTGCTGGCAGGCTGGTGTACCGTACTCCCGCTGTGCTTCGTCAATCATACATCAGGGTGGGTGTCTGCAAGCGGGTACAGCGGAGAATCCTGGGATCGTCTCAGGGCGAGATGAGAAACTAGCTGGGGTATTGGCCCTTGTCGTGCACGCACTTGGCGTTGGAGTTCTGGGGTCGACGATTCATCCCGTCCCATCCCTCCGTCCCATCCCATTGCCTTGCATCTCACCATCGCCACCAACACGAGCAATCGGGAGGCTCTCCGTCGCAGATGGAGTGGCCGTGGGTGGGCTTCTCATTGGCAGCCTCAACTGCGGACTCCCAGACCACAGCCCTCGTGGTAGGGCATGGCGAAGGTCGGATCCACCCTGGGGAGCCGGCGTTGGCACTCGAGGCTCTGGCTCCTGTTCCTGGCTCTGGCTTTCTGACTGCTGCGAACTGCCATGGCCGCTTCCTCTCTGGGTCCGAGATGCGAGTGGAGGAGTGGAGGCTTGGAGGATTGGTGTCGTCGGAGAGGGGAGAGGTTGGTTGGATGAGGTTTGTCGTCAACAAGCGAACAGCTGTCACGCACAGCCCACGCACGCACAGCGATTCCTCAGTCCTCCTCACCGGTCGCGCCTTTGCTAGTCCCGGCCCATGCTTAGTTGATCTCCCGCTGGCCGCCCTTGGCACGTGCAGTGTAGTCGCGATTGGTCGCACTTGCCACCCCGCGAACCCATCGTGCAGCAACAGCGCCCTTATGCCGTCCAGTGCTACTTAACCTACGGTACTTCTCCCGAGGTATTGTATCTACTTAGTAATTGCTACTAGTAGTAGTAGTACTAGTAGTACTAGCATACTGAGTAAGTTTCTAGAGTCCAGGGAACCTTGGTCTAAGGTAGTAGGTACTGCTATGGATGGAAGCCCGCCCAGCCCAGCGGAGTCCTTCCATCGTAGGGTACCCCGATCACGGTGCAAAGGAGTAGGTAAGTAGATAAAGTAGATAGTAGATACTGTAGGCAAGCTACGGACTATTACTACGAAGTGCAAGTAAATTGATATGCACCTAGGACACTTTGTATTGGTTCCGAGACAAGTGCCCGTAAGGGCTGCTCAAGTTTCATGCACAGGGCAGTACTGACTCCAGCCCCATGCCTAAACTACTAGTACTAAGTACCTACTAAGTACTACTACTGGTACTTGACTTGAGGCCTCGAGATACCAACTTGAAGTACTTTGCCTTCTCTTCTCACACCTTCTTCATTTCACCGTTGACGATGGCTTTCGACAATACTTAGGCATTCACTATATTGACGCCCAGTGGATTCATCTTAGGCGTCGCGACCTCATTTCCAGATGCAGAACCAGCACATCCCCCCGCCAAGTACGGATGCGGGAGCCTTGCTGGTGGCCTCCTTGGTGGCTGGCGGCAGTTCATGTTTGCACAAGGAGAGATTGAGCCTGCAAGGCAATACTCAGAATAGTACCCAGCGTTAGGCTAACGCACCTCTCATCTTGGCAATGGGACATTGCCTGGAGATGCCGGACATGCCAAGACCTGCAGGATGCAACGCAAGTTTGCGCATCCTCTCCCGAGCCCCATCATCCCATCAACAAAGACTGGCCACCGTTAGATCGCCGCAATTCCACTTGACGCAGTAGAAGTTTGTCGAGCATGTACGGCGGGTCCATACGGGCACCCCAAGATGGACTGCTCCAGATGGCCGTGCAATTCGCCTACCACCGCTGAGGTCTACTCTGGGAGTATTCGTACAGGCTTGGCCGTCCGATCGCGGCGAGCTCGCCACACCCCTACAGATACAAAGCAATCCAAGCCAACGATCATCTGACCGGGCCAAGGCCTGGCGCGGGTCTTCAAACCTGTCATGCTATCCGAATGGTTAAAGCTACTGTGGAGAGGAATGCCCTACTCGCTTGGCCGAGAAGGGAGTCGTACAGTAAGTAGAAGTCTGGCCGACAATTCTTTTCGCCGCCATCAGTTTCTAGAGGCTGAGAGGTGATAGGTATACCCCTTAGTGATGGTTCGTTACGTCTTGAATCATACCTCGACGCGAAGGACATGATAACAAATAAGCAGCTCAGCTAGTCAGGGCCAACGGCAAGCACCGCGCCATCATTTCCCACAACAGCCTATATGTCCTCGGCATATTTTTATGCTATGCCTCTGGATTACCGTCATTGGGACATTTATCGTGTCCCGAGGTCGGTCACTTGGTCCGAAAGCTTTGCTCGGAATCGAAGGCCATTTCCAATGCTGGTGTGCACGACTGAAAAAAGGCTTGTCATTAACTGCAGATCTAGAGGCAGTCACCAATACAACAAAACCCATACTGTTATACGTTCGGGCAACGGCTGCTAATCTTGACAACCCTATGGCTCAGGTATTCAACAATATGAGACACCGGCGCTATAAGTTAGGGGAGAACCTCGATACCGTGGAGGTACGTATGCGTTCCATTACTTCAATAATCAGGGACAGCCCCGAATAAATCTTCACCCCCTGAGTTACAACGAACTCCGGCAGTTGTTCCATTGAGAAGGCAGCCCCCGCCATATGCTGATTGCCGTAAGAAAATCCTCACTGACCCCTTTTAAGATTGGCCGCGGGCTGAATTCCATGTTCATTGCACTGAGCAAGATAGCCTTGGTCTAGGCGGTCTGGTCAAGTGTGATTCGCTTGGAATACAACCGCCTCTCATCCTGCCGGTAACACTCATGTGCCAGTGGATGGAGTAGTGCTGAAACAGCAAGGAACGCCATCCTGGAGAAGCCTCCGAGGCAAAGGATGCTGGGCGCTGCCCAGATTGATTATCCCATCTGATTTGGATAGAGGGAAACCTGTTTTCCGTATTTGTTCGCTTCTTCCTTCCGCATCAGGGCGTTGTCAAACCGAACCACCCAAGTCTGCTCCTATCGGCAGCAAGCCACGAAATGGTTCCCTGGTGAAGGACCGTCACTGCTGTGTTCACATCCTTTTCGCGGGTTCTTGCCTTGCGCTCGACAGGGGCACTGCGGCAATGGCCTCTTCACACCCCATTCCTACAGAAGATGCTGGCGATGGAGATATGGAGTGATACGTGGCAACGCCATTGCAACACAGCTTTTGGCTCTGCTGGTAACCAATGATCTCAGGGGGTCTGTCGCCCGGCAGCACTTCAGAAGTCATTGAGGGGTCGGCCTCCCGTCCCAAATGACGACTAGACGGTTCTCTAGCCTGTATCACACCCACCAAGGCATCCGCCTGGTGTGGGTGTCCAAAGGCATCAGTGGATTATTTGAAGGATCATGGCGAGGAGACTTGCTTCGAAGAGTACTCCGAAGACGATTTTCTCTCAACATGGAAATATGCCTCGTGGTCTTTTCGGTAGTCAGACCAGCTGCGCAGTCTCGAGGTATCTGCCGTGGGGTTCGTGATTCAGAGCTCCTCGATCCCGTTGCCTTCGGCCTCTAGACCACGGGCGAGAACGTCTCCTCTCTGTTTCCTGAACGCTCCGAATGATTCTTGTGGCACCATCCCCGGCTACAATACACGAGGAGCATGCAGCGGGTGGCCGTGGTTCATGCCAAACAATGTTGGGCAACAATACTTGTGTCGCCTCGCTCAGGCTACGAGGCAGCAACCCCGCCATTGCCGGCGCAAATAAACAAGAACTAATTCCGGGGAAGCTCATTGGGACGTGAGGATATCTCCTTTGGTCTGCACGGGCTGGGATTCAGGCGTTGCGGAAGTAGTGTATAATAATGTGAGACTCTTAGCATCTGACAAACATTTAGTAGTACTTGGATGGCTTTGACGTAGAACATGCTGCTAGTAAAGAATATGACGGCCTAATATTACAGAAGATTCGGTCGTGCGATTGCTATAGGACATCACCACTTCAGAGTACTGAGCTTTCAGCGCTCTCTATGAGCCCCAGCTACGTTTATTTTCAAGATGGTGTTCAAGGATGATAAGTTATCGCAGTCGACGTACAGTACTTGGTTTGAGTCACGATCGACAGAGGCGCATGCATGGTGCTTCTGGTCGCCGGTGAGGGCTGGATGTATGTTACAGTCTGACCAAGCACTATTGCATCACAGCCTGACACAAGGAAGTCGGCAGGGTCCCAGAGACAAGAGATCCTTGTCGACGGCCGAAGAGAGACGGCGATGGAGTCAAATTGGACACTCGGTGTAAGTGGTGTGAAGCTCTAGACCAGGGCAGGTCACGGGCCAGTTGAGTTGAGGTGCCGCGTGGCGCATTCGGGCCGCAGGAGGACAAGGAGGAGCGGATGGGATAGGACAGTGACAGGCGAGAAGGGGGATGCTGGAGGCGCCACGAGATGACGAAGCCCGTCCATCCATCCGTGTGGGTGGTTTTGCTCCTTGTCTGGTGATGAGGGACGGGAGCGTGGTGGATGTTTGGGGGCGGTTCTGTCCTGGCCTGAGACTGCAGTCTAAGTTGGATTATGGCTGAGGCTGCCGCTTGCCTCTATTGTGCGCACTCCGGTCTGGATTTGAGTCAACGGAAATGGATGCTTGGATCCATGGAGGGCTGAGTCTGGGCTGAGCTCACCCTGGATGTCTTGTGTGTCGGGTTGCTTCACGTGAACTTGGCGCCAAGGGGTGAGCCCTGTCTGTTAGCGGGCCTCACAGTACCTAAGTAGGTTTCGGGAGGGGCATTGGAAGTTCTGTTGCCATCTGCCAGGGCATGTATCTACTGAAGTCGCTGGCGGTAGCGCCGTGAGTCACTGGAGCGTTAGTGCCCTGAATCCCTAAGTAAGGCTGTCGATTTGCCACGCGAGGACCCAGCAGGTACCAGGGTTTGACTCATCAATGTCCATTCCACTGCACCCGACGACAATGGGGACCCTGAAACTTGATTCCGTCATCGTTGCCCTCGACTCACATTGATGAAACTGCGAAGTAAAGAACTCGAAGCTCCCGCATCCGCTTCTTGTTCGTCTCTCTCTCTCTTTCTCCCGGCGCCTCTTCCCAACATAACAAAGGCGACCCTCCCCCGGGCATGCCGAAGAAAAGGAACGCCAAGTCCTTCAAGCCACCCTCGACGGCTTTCCCGCACGCGGCCTCATCGTCCAGCATCGTCGGTAAGCTCATCATGGCCGCCTTTTCCTCCGTCAACGCCCCCTCCCTCCCGTCGCCTTCCCACCCCCCCTCCCGGCGGCCGCATGTCGCCCGCTCGGCCTCTCGGCTTGCTTCCCTTTGAAACGCCCCCCTCCAACCTCCAACGTCCATCCTCGTGGCCGCCAGAGTCTCACAAGCCGTGACCAGCAGACAGGCCCGAAAGGAGCGTCAACGAGCTCCTAGCAAACTTGCGTCGCACCTCGATTGGGCCTTCCGCTGCCGCCCAGCCCTCCCTGCCTGCAACCGCCCCGAGCGTTCCTCCAGCCATCAGGGAGATCCTCCAGATTCCCGAGACCCCAGCCCCTCGCCCCCGACGCCCGGTCGCTCGCCAGAGGTTCGACGGAAATGGCAGGAGACTTCCCGCCGGGCCTCCTCCCCCGCAGAGCTGGGTCTCCCGTTCTCTCACGGATGAAGCTCGTTCGGGCGCCTCGTCGGTCTCCTCGCGGTTGAACCTGGCCGACACGACCTTGCCGGGGACCTATCTTCCTGGGCGAGGGAGTCTCATTGAAATTGTGCTACAGAAGCTGGCGTACGATTGGTCTTTCCACCGTGTGTACAATCAGTATCATCTGTACTTTGTGCCCAATCATCTAAAGGCCGCCTTGATACGCTTCGTGGGCATAGCCAGTGAGGACGGCCTATCTCTGAGTGATCTCAAGACCATTTTGCTGCCGCCGCCAGATACCTTCGAGGAGGACGAGCCGAAGAGCGTAGCCTTTTCAAATGGCGAGGTCAACTACCTGGATCTTTCTGGCTCAACAGGCCGATCCCTGAAACTGAAGGATGTCGGTGACCTACTCTTCCCGACAAGAGATTTACTCTCGACAGAGCTTCAGGATTCTTGGGACGCACCCGAAATCATCCTTAGCCCGCCCCGAGCACTCCTGCCGAACCTCACCCACCTGTCCCTCGCTCTGGATCCTCGCCATGCCTCGTCCGCATCCTGGAAACAGCTCCTGGGGCTGTCCTCCAAGCTCTCGTCCGTCACTCATCTGAGTCTCGCTTATTGGCCCGATCCGTGTCTCATCACCCGGGGCCGCCTATCTTCCGTCCCCTCCCCCCGGGGGAATATACCTTACGGCGGCACCAATCTCTACTCCCACTCCGTCGACCACGACTGGGGCGAAGCCCTTCTCGTTCTGCGCCTATTGAGTAAGAACCTGTACGCGCTCGAGTTCCTCGATCTCACTGGTTGCACACCCTGGTTCAAGGCCTTGCTAGCCGAGTCTGATCACGATTTTGTCGACTGGGCTAGCAACTGGGGCAAGGTCACTGAGCTACGACTTTACACGGGATTGAAGCTAAGTGATGACGCACTTCCGTCGGAAAGAGCTAGCTACCGTGAGGCTATTGAGATGGCTAGAAATGTTGAAAAACACATTCGGGCTATGAGGGCCGGCAAGGGTAGATTTGTTGTGGTAGAGAGGGACCAGCTCAGTACATAGACTATAATCACAAAATATACCATGCTTGACTGAAACAGCTGAATACTCCAATAGGCCTAGAGTGTATGTTCCCTTCCCGTCCCAGAGATCTGCGTGGTTTAGTGACCTGTCCCCAGACTAGCATCCCAAAGCGCTTTGAACTTGCTTGTTGACGCGAGGAGGTCTCTTGGATTGCCCACTTCTATAATACGGCCTTTCTCCATGACAACAACTCGGTCAAAGCCAGCAATCGTGTCGAGACGGTGAGCAATGGAAATGACGGTGTGATCTCTGAACTGACTTTCGATCACCCTCATCACGATCTCCTCCGTCTCTGAATCCACACTACCGTATTGGTCAGTCCGTCTGTTCGTAGCAAGTCCACAGTCGTAGCGCGTATCGTAGGCTTACCTGCTCGTCGCCTCGTCTAAGAGTACTACCCTCCCGACCGTCTTTCGGAGGACTGCCCTCGCCAGGAAGAACAGCTGTCGTTGTCCATGGCTTATCATGTCCTCCTCGAATGGCGCGTCTAGACCTCCGCGCTGCTCGATCGTGTCCCACAGCCCAACGAGGCGGAGGGCATCTTCGACTGCCGCCGTGGAGCTTGCGTGGAATGGATCCAGGTTCTGGCTAACCGTGCCTGGGAGAACAAATTGGTCCTGCGTGATGGTAATGAATCGCGTGCGGATTGTCTCGCGTGGGAGGGCTGTCAGGGGGAGGCCGTCGACCGTGATACTGCCGGAGGAGGGATCTAGTAGCCGTAGCAGGGCGAGGAGAATGGATGATTTCCCGCTTTAAAAGGTCAGCTATGGCTGTTGGGGAATTGTTGATAACGTCAAGGGGTTCTCACCTCCCGGTTCGACCGCAGATGCCAACCTTCTCGCCCGGTTTGATGTCAAGACTGATTCCATCAAGTGCCTTGACTTCGGCCCTAGCTTCGTACGATGCTGAGAGACTATTGACCTGGATCTCGCCGCTGCCTGGCCACGCCGCTGGGGGTTCCTGAATGTCGCCTAGTAGGTTCTCGTCTCCAGTGTCCTCTGCAAACTGCTTGATGCGCGCCACCGCGCCAATCGAGGTTTCGATGGACGTCCAAAACTGGATAAGCATGTTGAGTGTCTCGCTCAGCCCGATGAGCTGCACCAGCGACACGCCCGTCAGCCCCACGTCGGCCTCTCCGCGGAGCATGACGGCGAAGCCGACGACCAACAGCGCAAGCGCCGCGGTCGTCAGGTCCAGCACGAGAACTAGCCAGCGCTGCACCATGATGAGCAGGTAGAACGGCCGCTGCGAGCGGTCGACGAGGACGTGGTTGGCTTCGATGGCGGCGGGCACCCAGCCGAAGGCGCGGAGAGTGGCCAGGCCGGCGAGCGTCTCGAGGAACTGGGTGTAAACGGGGGCTTTCTCCTCGAGGTCGAGCAGCCGGAGCTGTCGTGAGGTGCGCAGGTAGCCGTGCTGGAGGTAGAAGTACAGGCCGAGGAGGAAGGGGAATGTGATGGCGACGTAGTAGGAGGAGGCGGCGAGCAGGCCGGCTTTGGCGATTACTCCGAAGAAGCCTATTAGGATGTCAGCTGGATGATGGATGATAAAGGCAAGGAGGTTACACACTTGCAAGTGTAACGACGAGGCCGAGAGGGAGGTTCTTGTCCACCATGCCGATATCTTGGGAAAACCTGTCGAGATGTCAGGTCATCATGGTATCGAGATGAGATATGATGAAGGAACCCACCTCGTTGTGATAGACCCGAGGTCAGTACTTGTAAACAGAGACAGAGGGGCCCTATGATGGTTAGCAATGGCACATCGCATTATCAGGAAAACAGACCCCATGACTGTCCTCAGCAGTCTGTGATGTAGAAATATCCCAGACTTGGCTGCGATGATCACAAGAACAAACCTGTTCCCATGTTAACTGACTATACGATTGTTTGTTCGTTCGTCTGGGGCTCCGACCATATGAGAACGGCAAACCAAGCAACGCCCATAATCTGCAAAGCGGCATATACGCCAAGATAGTGGCCAGCACGTTGATCGTGACCTTTAGAGTTGGCATCAGTCCAGAATTTTAGCCAAACAGCTAGGTAGTTGTTAGTAGGTAAATTCTTGCGTGTGAGTAAGGTAGATAACAGACTGGGAAAGCTCTCCAAGAACGCCCAGATGACCTCCGGGGCAAGCAGAGTCCAGAGGAAGGGATACCCTATGCTGCCAAAGTAGTACCCGTAGACTGTCTTGTCGCCGAGCTGACGGCGCTTATCCGGTTCCTGGTCCTCAGCAGGCTGAGCCCTGGAGGTGACCACTGCTGCTGTATCGGCGGATTCTTCTGGTTCGACAGAATCTCCATGATTGGAGGGGGCGGAATGGCAATTCTCTTGGATGAGAGTCTGCATGTACCCGCCAGAATTGCGAAAATAGTCGAGCGTCCCTTTCTCGGAGAGTTTCCCATCGCCCTTGAGGTAGAGCATCAAGTCTGCAGAGGGAATGATGCTCGCTGTCAGCATGTTAGTGATGAGCAAGACTTCAAGCTTAGCAACCGTTACTTGACCCAAGAATGATTGTAGTGCCCCATTTTCTAAGCAGGCCGTCACGATGGAAGAGATTCTTGAAGATTCTTCGCGCAGTATGGTTGTCCAGGCCACTAAAGACGTCGTCGAAAAGGGCGATACTAGGTCGGGAGTACACTGCTCTGGCTAGCGCCTTGATCCAATTAGTGAAAACCAGGAGAATCAGTTGCCGTGACGTACAACTCGCTGCTTCTGGCCGCCACTGAGGGCAAGGCCTTTACTTCCAACTACAGTCATGTCGCCACCCACAAGCTGTTGGATGTCCTTTTCAAGGTCGCAAGCTTTGACGACGAGGTCGTAGAGGCTAGGATCAAAATGAGAGTAACCGATGATGTTTTCTCGGATGGATTTGTTCTGCTTCGTTAGCTGAGATTGCAGGTCATCGGCATGTTGACATACCAAGAGCCAGGAGCTCTGATCACACCAGGAGAGCCGTCCACTCGCCAAGGTGACCCCTCCTGTGGTACTTGGGACTTCTCCGAGTAGTCCCTTCAAGAGTGTGCTCTTCCCAGACGCAACTGGACCAAGCAAGAGGACAAACTGATTGAGTCCAACGGTAAAAGTGACATCTTGGAGGACTTGCCGCTCCTCCGACCACGCAAAATTTGCTTCTCGAACATCAATGGCGAAGTCTTTTGAGGTGGTTTCGACAGGAGACGACACGTTGTTGCTTCCAAGAGCCTGTAGCTCAATGGAAACGGCGTCGTGCTCACGAGATATCCCAGGTGCCGCTGTTGGCTTGACTTGGCGATATTCTCGACGCAAATCCCGAACGAGAAACTTCTCGATCCTCTCAAAGGCGCCGAAAGCAGCACTCATGTCGAGAACAACCTCAAACATCCAGAAGAGAGGCTGAGCTAGGAGGATAATAAGCGACAGGGCAGAAAACAATCTTGTTGCGTCAAGGGTTTGGTTGGACTTTACAGCAACACCTTGGAACATTGCAAAAGCGGCCACGGGCGACAGAAGGAGAGGGACTTGGGCGATGGAAGAAGTGATACTGCCAACAATACGGAAGGGCCGAGAAGCCTTGATCTCCTCTACACGGAGATTCGCAATGGTTTCAGAGAGCATCTGGACCAGGCCGGACATTTTGATGCTCTTGATGTGGCCGATCATGGCGGAGGTGATTCCTGGGAGATTTAATATTGCACGAGGATCACCGAGGCGTCAATGAGCTTACCAACGCGCCTTTGCGTATTCCCTAACCAGGCGACCTGGTATTTTTTCGCAAGAGGAGCAACCCCAACCGTGCCAAGTAGGGCGACGAGTGAAACGATGATGGGACCTGAGGCGGCGTATCCGATTTGGATGCTGAGCAGCCAGGTGGCGATGGCAATCTGGATGGTGTTTGCCCAGAATTCATGTATTTCCCTAACGGCCCGGACAATAACATCGATCTGCGTGCTGGTTGGCTCGAGACTCGAGACTGGATGTAAATGGTGACTTACATCGGATGACATGAGGGTGACAGCGGCCGAATCGTCTGTTGCTGTAATGCTCATCTCGGTGGCCTTGGAGAAGACGGCCGACACCAGAATCCCCCGCAGCATCGTGACAGAGCGACCGTTGCGGTGCCAGTAGAGTGCTTGCGTAATGGCGATGCCGAAGTACACGAGTCCGTAGGCGGCGACAAGCCCGTGGCCAATGGTGGTGGGCTGGGATGAGTCGTCGAGAAAGACGAGGAATCGATTCAGAACGAGCGGCTGGCAGATGGTGAAGGCTAGCAGCGCGAGTCGCGGGAGCGCGACGGCGACGAGGGATCGCCTCAACGTGACGATGCAGCATCGGATGAGGCGGTGCCAGCGTGTTGGTGGTGCTAAGCGGAGCTTCAGTACAAATACATCACGAGTTTGAGGGTGATTGTAATAATATGGAAAGGCAGCTATAGAAGAGTAACGAGTCGAACCTTTTTGCCAGTGCCACCAAAACCTCTCGCCCAAGCCCGCCGCACCCATATCCTCATCCAGCGTGAAGAGATCCATCGGCTTCAGCAGCCTCCGAAACCCGGTCAGCAGCAGCGGCGCGAGCCACGCGAACACGGCCCGGGCGTACAGGCTAGCCTCCGGGGCGTACGCGCCGGCGCCGGCGACCAGGAACGGGGACTTGTCCCAGACCTCGAGGACGACGAGGGCGGCCTTGAGAGAGAAGGCAGCGGCGAAGACGGCGGGGATGGAGGCGTGGATGACGAACGGGGGCAGCAGCCACAGGGTGCGGAGCAGTGCCGCGTCTAGCAGGAGGGATACGAGGAGGAAGGCATTCAGCAGCGAGGATGGGCGGGGAGACTTGACGTGTTCGGCATACGAGAGGACACAGGACATCAGGCTTGAGGCGAGGGAGACACATGCAGCAGCGATGGAGACACGGTTCAAACGGGCACCGGAAGGGCGCGTGGCCCAGAGGACAACGAGGGCGAGGTGCAAGACTGCCAGACTGGCGATGGCGGCCTGTTGCAGCAGTTCTGCCTGTCAACACCGACATCCGGTGAACGAGACGGGGTAAACACGGATTGGACGGGTGAGGTTGTTGCGTGACTGACCAGCTTAAGGCGTCGGAGGCGGTGGCCAGCGACTTTGACGCGAGCTTTGCGGAGGTGGAAGAGCCGAAGAGGCGCGGCGAGGATGAGAAGAGAGGCGGGAAGCAGGACAAGCACGGATTGCTCAAAGGTGAGGGTGAAGTCGAAGCCCTGGCGACATTCGTCGTCGACCACGGGGCTGAATGCATTGTCCGCAGTGGGCGAGCATTGATGTGTGGATGAGTTCATGTTGGCGACAGTATCAATGTATAGGTAAGTACGCAATGGTGGATCAGTGAAGTTTGGACAATGGCGAGGTGGGAACCACGGGGGAATTTATTATAGCGACCCGTGATAAACTAAATGTTGTCGCAGTGTAAAAGAGCTTAGGAAGAATTAGGAAGGTGGTTGATTAGATACAGGGAGATAGCCATAATCTGGGGATTTTACTGCCACTCTGCTGCTGAATGCTGCTATGACTTCCTCTCAGTCAAAGTCCCGACGCGATCTCAATTCAGCCTCCGTATCTAATTGAAAACTACCATCTACATACTTTTGTGTCTTGTCAAGGTACGAGGCGACCGATCTTGGCTTAGCTGGTAGTTTCTCTCGTGGGTAGTACGTAGATAAATCGCAATGCTTGCATGGCCATTTCTTCCTCAAGGAAACACGCAGAGCCTCCGACCAAATACGAATTTATCTTTGAGTCGTGAGAATTTGACCATTATAATGGCCGACAAGGCACTCTCTGCTCGAGGCCATGAGAGGAAGTGGCTGTACACGGAGCTAACGCGACGCTGGTTTCCTCAGTGAATATTCTTCTACTCTACCTAAGGGCTTGTCGTGAGTCTAGAGAATGCGCCAACAGCCCCAAAGAAAGAGACAATCAATGAGGAACTTCCTATCCAGCTTGCAGTCATTCCTTGAAGATCAGCACTGCATCGTCCGAGAACTTACACCATCTCGCGCTCTTGGGTAAACCTGCGAGTCACACCGTGTGACTCACCAACCTGGTATGACCAACCTCCAAACGAGATGGGAGAGTGGAAAGCCTCCTTTCTGTTTTCGGGGCAGTACCATGCAAAGATGGCGTGGGGAGGGACTGATGATGGCCATAGCGAAGACAACTAACCGCCTACTTATTGCAGATGTCTGCCTAGATTCAGCAACACTGAGAAGAAGCCTGCTGGTCTGCTCTCAATTCTACCATCGATCGTTGTGCGACACGACACGATACGATACAATAAAATACATCTTCTCTCCCGGCCGATCAACTGTCCTACTTTTGCACATCACCCGCCCCCTCCATCATGACATCAATTGCCTCCGAGTCCGTAACCACCATCTTCTGCACCTCCAAGCAGACGCGCTTCCACATCGAGTCGCCCAATTATCGCGAGGTAGAAGCAATTCCGATACCCCCCGTTCGACATCAACAAGGCCTAACTCTTCGTAGCTCGACATCGAAGGCCTCTCCATCACCGTCACCTCGGGCGCCGCAAAACCCAAAGGCAAAGCTAGGGCCGGGGCAATCGAGATTCTCGCCAACGCCAAGCTGAAGTTGAAGGAGGGCCAGCGATATGCCCTCGTCGGCCGCAACGGGACGGGGAAATCTAGTGCGTGTCTCGCGCCAGTGCACTCATTAATGCTCATCGTTTTTGCTAATCGGCTCGTCTTTAGCTCTGCTCAAGGCCATCGCGGACAAGCTCATTCCAGGAATCCCGGAGGGCACTCGAATCGCACTTCTACAGCAATCAAGGCTGGTCGGCGAGAACTCTGATGGAAAGCCTGATGCTGAAAGTGGACGGAGTACAACCGTCTTGGAAGAGGTGATCGAGCGAGCCACAGCAAAGGGGGTCGTCGAACAAGAAATCAAGGGTATTTTCCCTCAAATCCCGCCTCGACTACAACTGTCCTCGTGACTTATACCATTGCCAGTCTTATATGAGGGTGTCAATGCCTCGGATTCATATGCCCCAGTTCGGGCCCTGAGGCAGCTCAAGCACCATCGCCGCCAGCAACGTCTTTTCCTCCTCGACAAGGACACCAGGCTTCGCAGTGGTGCCCGTGGTTTGCAGGCACGCAAGTCCCTAGTAGCCTACGAGAAAGTCGTAGCCGAGTCCAACGCTCTGTATGTCTCTTCAGCACCATGTAATATCCTTTATTCCTAACACAGTCACACAGGCTGGAGCAGCCGAATGAAGACATCACGTCCGAAGTCCTTCAAGCAGAGACGCAAGAGGCTGTGGACATGCTTGCCGACCTCCAGATCCAGGTCGATCCCGCCCGCGTCGCCGAGACTGAGTCCAAGGCCAAGAAGATATTCACGGGTCTCGGCTTCTCCGAGGCGCTCACAGAGAAACCCATCGCCAGCCTCTCTGGCGGCTGGCATATGCGCGCATCCCTCGCAACGGCCCTGCTCCAAGAAACGGACATCCTCATCCTCGACGAGCCCACCAACTTCCTCGACCTCTTTGGAATCATCTGGCTGCAGCGATACCTCCAGGGTCTCGAGGAATCCGACCGCGCCCCGACCCTCATCCTCGTCTCCCACGATCGCGACTTCATCTCCGTGTGCACCGACCTGATCATCCTCAAGGATAAGCAGCTGACTTCCTTCCACGGTGACCTGCCCACATTCGAAGCCTCCCAGTCGGAGCGCAAGCTCTGGCTCGGCAAGATGAAGGAGGCCCAGAACCGGCAGAAGGCTCACATTGAAAAGTCCATCGCCGCCAACATCAAGGCCGGCAAGGCCAACGACGACCAGAACAAGCTCCGCCAGGCAAAGTCCCGTCAGAAGAAGCTCGACGACCGCTGGGGCATGCAAGTGAATGACCGCGGCGGCCGATTCAAACTGAACCGGGACATGGTAGGTTGGCACCTCACTTCTCGCGAGGACATTGATATCCCGCCCGAAGACCGCCCTGTCGTCATCTGCCTGCCAGAGCCATCTGATCTACGGTTCCCCGGGTCGCTTATATCCTTAGAAAATGCTGCATTTCGATACTCGGCCAAGGCGCCCCTCATCGTCCAAGACGTCACCTTCTCCGTCGGCATGGGCGAACGCATCGGTATACTAGGCCTCAACGGCGCCGGAAAGTCTACGCTCATGAAGATGCTCGTCGACGAGACCCGACCGTCCTCGGGCGCCGTCACCACGCACCCGCGACTGAAACTCGGCTACTACTCGCAGCACGCCGTCGACGCTCTCCAGATCATCGGCCGCACCGAACCAAGTCTCACAGCCCTTGCGCTCCTCACGCGCGAGGTCGAAGGCAACACCGACGAGCTCAACGAGGGGGATCTCCGCGGCCTCCTCGGCAAGCTGGGGCTCTCTGGGCGCATCGCCTCAGACGTGCCTTTGATGAAGCTCTCCGGCGGCCAGGTCGTTCGCGTCGAGCTAGCCCGCCTACTATGGCGGCACCCGCACTGCCTGGTCCTCGACGAGGTCACCACGCATCTCGACTATGAGACGGTGACGGCGCTACGGGAGGCGTTGCGTGAGTGGGAGGGTGCAGTCATCTTAGTAAGTCACGACCGATGGTTTATGCGTGGTGTGGTGGAGGGGGTACGCGATGAGGATGACGAGGGGAGCGAGGACGAGGACGAGGAGACACCAAGGAGACGAGTTGTGTATAGGCTGAAGGCAGGGAAAATGAGTTTGCTAGAGAACGGGGTAGGCGAGTTTGAGCAGCTCATGGAGAAGAGGGTGAGTAGACTGCTCCGAGAATAAATAAGATTTAATATTAGGATGCTATTCGGGCTGTAACACATATCTGTCCAAAATATGATCCCACCCTTCTCTGGCATCCTTGTTCTGAGCTCCTTGGTGCGATCAAGAGGAACGACAGCGACGGATCAGAGTTTGAGAGTCCCAGCCAACCAAGGAGTACAAGATCGTCGTCATCAACCGACTCAACTCCCTCCATCTGTTTAGACCTTTTGGATGCGGGATTGGGGCTTTTGATCTGCTGTACCTAGTTCTAATCGGGCGATTGGATATGGAAGCGCGTTTGTTTGGATGTTGAATTGAACATGGTAGTTAGGATATCAGGGCATCAGAGCATCCAGGGTATCAGAGGTATCGAGTTCCAGATAATACTGTTGCGTGAAAGGGGCCCTCATGGTTGACACGCACCACTTGGAATGGCTTGGTGATGGTGACCGGTTGGTTTGGAGTGGCCTTCTGAGATAGGGCGTATCGCGCACAAGTCCAACATCCCTGGACGTATCGTGTCACATCCGATGTAATCCCCGGCCAATACACCTGACCCAGAAGCTAAGGCTGAGACCTTGCGTGAACTCTGACCCTGGGGAACATGACCCTGGACTGGGGCCCATCCTCAGAGACGCACTGGGGGAACCTATAGAGGAACCCATAGGCAATAATAACAATCAAACTCTACTAGATCAAACCACTTCCCTCCATCAAGATACCCCCCTAGGCGACCACATGCCCCTCCCCGATCTAACTGCCTCCCTACGGGAAGACAATTTAATAGACCCCCCACCATCCTCCCCAGCTAGAGATAACATTAAAGATGGCCCCCCCCTTAAGAGATGCTAAGTAAGGCTAATATCTTCTACCAGTCCTCGAACAGCGAGGGCGTAGAGTATTGAGGTACTGGACAGGGCGCAAAAGCATGCCCAGGGATCGACAACAGGAGGCCCAGCACAGGTAAATACAACTGACTAGGTAGGGGATAACGATGGGCGAATGTATTCTATAGACCAGGGCGAAGAGAACGACACAGCCTCCGTGGACTACACTGTGGGTGACCCTACTATGGCCCCTGGACAGGAGAATATCGTGGAGTCTGCCCAACTCAAGTACATGCCCCCGAATACCCTGACCACGAGAGTATCGGGACTGTTTTGAAATGAATGGCATAATCTTCCTGGCTTGACATCGAAGGCATTTCCATCACACCGCGCCCCAACCCTCATCCTCGTTCGAAGTGTCCCAGTCCTCCATGTCGTTTTCTTTGTCGTCGTCGTCGTTGTCGTCGTTATTGTCGTTCTCGCTGTTTTTGCTGTTGTTGCGTTGACTTTCATGCTGATGTGGTTTAGCGTTGGCCATGAATTGACACAAGCTCACTTACCCAGAGTTGTACAACTCTCCAAGTCTACATAATCATGGCAGAATGTAGTACTCCAGGCTGTTCAATGGAGATAAAGATGATAAAAATGATGACGAAGAAGAAAAGGAAAAGGAAGAGGAAGAGGGGGGAGGAGAGTTCAAATAAAAGCCCAGCAAGTGCCTGCCCCTGGCTGTGCAGGTGCGCACTTGAGCCAAACGGTGTTGTTACCTGCCTCAAGGTGGCCGTCCTAAGGTTTGTAAATCTTACCGAGGAAGTTGCAAAGGTTGTTCTCTGCAATGTAAGCATTGAATCGAGCTCACCAGGTTCAGGTTCAACCCAGGGGTACTCTCCTCCAGCAATCTTGAAGCTTTGTTTAGCGTTGACCATGAATTGGATATAAGCTCACTCACCTTGGCCAGAGAGCGCTTGTCTATCTATTGCTTAAGGTGGACGAGGGGGACGAGGAGGGGGGGTGCGCTAGAGGAAAGGAGCAGACAGCAACCACCAATAGGGCATCTCAGTTGTCATAGATCGTCTACATCTATCAGTTCCACCAATTCCCCCTGAAGGTCCTTTTCAATGCTCTACTCGCTTTCACTAGAAGATAAGCCTTTATCTTCATTTTCATCTTCCTCTTCCTCCTCCTCGCTAGGGACAAAGTCCTCCTCCGCCTCCAAGGGGTACCACTATGTATATACACCTTGTGTATGTCGTCGTGTCTTAACTACACGACGAATAATAGTAAATGGGAGGCACTTCTCAGAATCATGGATTCTGGAGTATGGATGTCGAGCAAAGACTTGAGCAAACATCCACCAGGAAACGCAAGAAATCATTATGGAATCGGTCAATTCATCAAGTACTTGTTACAATTCCTTGCTCCTCCAAGTCCAACATTCTCCCATCCTTCGCTCACCCTTGACGTCGGCGGTCTCGCGCTGCGGCGCGCTCACCTCGACTCGGGGCATTTGCTGTCGTCTGTGGGTGGAAATGCTCGTAAGCCGCATTGAGGATGACGTCCCACTGACGCTCGCTGATCAGCCCATCGAGCACATTCGTTGCCCAGGAGTCGCTCCGAGGCAATAACCAAGTCGTCGAGGCAGGCACCTCTGGTAGGGAGTATTGACCTGGATCTATCATCATTCGTTGGCCGGCAGCACCCATCGTTAGCTGGCGAGTCTCTTGCCTGCCTCTGGTCCGCTCCTGCGTCGCGAGACTGCGTTCTTGGGCTCCCTTGATAGAGGCAGGCCGGTGTGAAGAAGGACCACTCAAGCGTACCTTGAGATCTTGGCTATTGTCGGTTCCTTCTGCGGAAGCGGGAGTGTGATCTTGGGCAGGCTCGTCGACTTCAGGGGCTCCGGGCGACTCTTGAAACTTTGCGTCTGCTGATGCGTCGGAAGTCGACCAGACCGGTGGTATGGTCGGCCGCAAAGGGTCATCCGACATGCTTGTACCGGCGCGTTGTTGGCGGAGACAATCATCCCACAGCATCAGAGAATCGCCATCAGTGCCGAGATCAGGGCTTTCTCTAGAGGACTTTCGAGTAGGGGCGCCCCATGTGATAGCCTGTGCTAACTTGGCTTCCTCCGTACCAACCGCTGGGTCTGGCGAGCTGGTGGCTACTCGTTTCAAGCATCTCCTTGCGATGTAATGCTCGACTAGGTATCTAGGGGCCACTGCCTTCACGTAGGGTAGTTGAGTGTCCTCCACTTGAGAAGTCCGGTACTGGCCATACTCCTCCAATCGCAAGATGCTCCGGTTCACTGTACAGTGCACCGATGGGTTCAACTCCCAGTTCATAGCCATGTACCCTCCGTGATTATTGTACAAGCATTCCTTTGGGTAAATTTGCTGCTTTTGGCAGCGTATCAGCATCCAGCTCGGTGGAGGACTGTACACCTCATCAGGATCCTGATCTTCAGTGAGCTTGAAACCATACGTAGGCAGTCCCAAGTCTTGCATAGAGACTGCGAGGATGAAGCATTTCATTCGATCGATTGACTTAGCTCGTCGGCTGGTGCCGAACTCGCCTGCTTCCGATGCAAACACCCAGTCCCGAAGTGGCAGGGTGCTAGCAGAGTGCTCTATACTAGTATGGAGGGCATCATCAACCTTGAAAGACTCAGGCGCGTTCCACCTGATCAGCTGTTGCTGATGTAGACCAACGAACCCTCGAACGTGGATGAACAGCAGGTAAACCGAAAGGTAGCCGGATTCCCATGGCAAGGACTGTTCTGACAAGGGCGGAGCGATGAAGATGAAGTTGTAGGGCCGCCCAGTAGTAGCTAGCATCTCCCGAAAGGCCAGGGCAACCGCTTTATGTCGGTCGCGGATGGTAGTCCGCATGGTGTCGAAGTGATACAGCGTTCCTGACTGCCGGTCAAAGAGAATGGAAGACCAATGGACGCCACCGTGATCGACAAGGCTTGCCATGAATCGCTTGTCCCAAGCAGCACGTCCATAATCGAGGGGGAAAGTACAATTGACTCGTTCAGCGTCGGGAGAAAGGTAAGGGCAGATAGGGTGATGTTTGGTGTCGCGGTTCAAGAATGGCTGTTGGTTGATGATCTCAAGAGGCACCCTGGTGATTCCCACCACATCATCTAGACCGTACGTAAGAGTAACCATCAGGCGCTGCAACCGAAATCCGCGAGCCCATTTCTTGCTGACAAGGTCGACGACGCCGTTCCATAGCTGCCTGCAGTGCTCGTTCCAGTCAAGGCCACATACAAGGCCGCCGCTGGATCGGAAGGGTCGTCTGGGTACTGGATGGCCCAGGAAGGCGTCTATGTCCACGTTGGTACGAAGGGGTGGTTTCCTCATGGCGGTAGGAACTGACTGCTCCCCGAGGTGAGACCAATTTGTTCGAGGTTGGAAGGCCGCAGGCTGGCTGAGAAGCAGGCGATCGAGACGAATACCAACATTTGTCTCATTGGGGTGGTAGAAATGGCCATATCCACCTTCCTGGGGGACTGAAACAACGTAAAGGTTCAAGGCTAGTAGGTCATCGAAAAAGAACTCTTCGCCTCCTTTAGAGGAGAGGGTTTCTTCGCCGTCAGGGCTTGCAAAAGGCATGGTGATGCCTTTGGCTGTAGTAGAAGGGGGGCAGGGAAGCGATGATAGGATGCTGGGTTGGGCGTGGTGGCTGACTGCGCTGGAGGTTTTCATGTGTGCGTTTGTAAGGAGATCAAAACAAAGTTCAAGGAAGCGAGCGTTGGGTGTGGTGACTTCGTTGTGAGTGGTACTGTCCTTACCTACTTTTCGCCGTGAATCACTGTATCCTTCACCGCATACCTTTGGTCCTGCACACTCAGTTCCGCTCTCTATCATCTCTCCACAAACACATTTCCCACTCCACCGAGAATTCTACAATGGCCTCCTCTCTCGATATCTACTCTACCCTGGCCAAGAAGGGCCGCAATTCCCTACCCGATGTCCGTGAGCTTGCAGCATGCCAAATCGACCAGGCCGAGTTCTCCAACGGGACTTCCACGCGACAGGCCATTGCTAGAGGTATCCTCCCCTCTGACTACCACACCTCTCTTCAGGATTGGTCCAAGCCAGACTTTCAAGCTGCAAGTTTCTCGTGTCTTCGTACCCTTCTCCACCCGTCTGACTAAGTACTTCTTGCAGTTCCAGAATAGCTTCGATGTTTGGGTGTGTTCACGAAAGTGTCTCGACCGACTCGGGTACCCCCTCTATGTCGAACTTGCGTTCAAGAGCGGCTCCCCGGCCATTCAGCAAGAGGCCCAAAGAAGCTTCTGGGCCTCACGATGCGACGATGCAGTTCTTCGACAGGGGATCGCCTCCTACACGCAAAGGCTCCCTCGACCGGTGTACATTCCCGCCGAAATGGGCCATCCACGCGGGTTCATTATCAATCAACTATTCAAGCGACCCGAGCGCATGAAAGCTTTGTTGGTCATGTTATATGGCGACGACAACCCTATCCTCTGCTCTCATTGCATTCGCTCATTTACTTCCCGTCGGTCCTCCAACGATGAACACTTCCTCTACCCCTTCCACTCCTGCCGCTCCATCGCGGGTTTCATGGGTGGGAAGTGTGCCAACTGCATCTGGGGCAGCAATGGCTCGCGGTGCGAATGGGTGCACCTGCACGGTTACATGCGGAAGTCGAGTCGTGATGGTCCGCTGGACTATCCTCTCGGAGGCAAGGAAACGGCTTCGTCCCCTGGACACTGGGAGGTTCCTTCGATGAATCGCGCTAGCTGCCCACGCATCTCTCGCGAGTTCGGTTTGGTGGGGGCACCTAATGGGATAGAAAGTCGCATTGCTGAAAATGTGGATAAGGCAATTGCTCGGGACGTGCAGCGTGGTTTCCGTGCGTGGTGATGGTCTATCTAGTTATCTAGTTGGGTTATGTTGATTGCCGTCCGTAATCAGAGTAACACGATTGCCAAGCCGTTAGACAAAGTCTATATAAGTGACTGCAAGTGATAGAACAGTGACAGCGTAAACGAACAAGAATAATAAAGGAAAAGAAGTAAGGGGAGAGGAAGGGCTCTAGCAAAGGGGCAAATGATTCCGTAGACGCTGAATTTGATCCTCGTCCTGTTTCCGCAGCTTCGATTGCAATACCTACCTACACACCATACTCAAATCTCTGGCTGAAGACTGGAATCTGTCAACACGTTGAACGGCCCTCGGTCCATTATCTTCACCTGCATGGACCCATCGCGAGGGACTTCCACAATCGTGCCATCGATACACACCATGCGCCACCTTGCCTCATCCTCGTATGTGACAACTCGAACCTCCTCCACCTCCTGATACCCGACCTTGTGGCCGTCATCCCACGCCATGTCCACATGCTTGCCCTCGTCGTAGGCCTTCATCATCACCTCCATTGTCCTCTTCCCCCCGACAGCTCCGAAGTGAACTAGCCTGAGTTTTCGCTCCAGAGGCTTACTCGCAGGCGAGATGGTAAACGTGCGCTCCAGGTTCGACACCAGTGTGGTGAGCACGTATGCGTGCGTGTCCCGCTGGATGGCCTCGAACTCATCCGAACCGGGGCGTCGAATCGCAACCTCCGCCCTGTACGGATGGGCCCCTTCCAATAGCTCCTGTGCCACCATGCCGAAACGCTTGTCGCCGTGGACGCGATACTCAGGGGTGTCGCTCTCATAGACAACGCTAGCATGGAACCCATAGCTCGCGACGATGGCCCCGTTTAGGTGAGAAATGGGAGTCTCTGTCTTTGAAGTGGACGCAGCGGAACTGTTGGCGAAAGTGACTATTCGAGATCCGGGTGAAAAGGATGCGCGGAAGACGGGGAGATGAGCAGGTCTTCCCTGGAAAAGAGTCCGCAGCCCACAGACCAGTGGAGTTGGCCCCGGATCCGAGTATAAAGACTTGTGCATCGAATGGAAGAGGGCGTTTCCAGTCCCCAGAGGAAGTAATGCCACCAAGGGCAAGGGCGCATGCGTTGGTTCTTCGTCGGAGCCGTTTAAAAGATCCACGACTCCGCCGTCTCCGCTGAGAAGCACAATCGTTCTTGACTTCGCGCCCTGGTCGTCTGAGGTCCATAGACTCTTGGAAAAAGACCTGACGGTCTCTGCACTTTGCGTGACAGTGAGCCGGTAGAACTCGCTCGTGTTTGCTTGGCTGGAATCGGCGTCAGGTGCAGGCTCCTTACCGAAACGAGTTGCGACGAATTTCCAGAGGGGTTCCAGTACTTTTTCCCAGACCCTCACGGCCTGTCCCACGCCAGAATTGGTCGAGACGATGACGTCCACATCGTTACTTACCCCATGGTGGAGATAAAGTGGCAGCTGTCGGACGATATATTGCTGGAATTCACCCGTAGGCCTCGCGGCGCTCCAAGACACGGTCAGTCGATATGGGTTGGCTTGATCTTCAGGATCTTCATTGAGATGAGTGATAAAGTACTCCAAGTCTGACCCCTTGTGGTTTGGCACTTCTAAAACGAAGAGGATTTTGTTACAATCGACTTTCTCGGATACTCCGGCCCGGGTCCAAGTCAGATTGTCACGGCTGAAAGCGACGTCGTTTACAGACACAATCTCATAAGGATGCGCCAGTGAGTATAGGGAGACCATTGTGCGGGGAGCGGGCGGGGACGCAAATGCTAGTGAGGAGCGGGTCAATAGGTCATGTAGATGAAAGAAGAGGAAAGAATAGAAGAGAAGGAAACGGTCGGGTAAGACAAGGCTGGCTGACTGATCTTGGCCATTTGTGTGATGTTTGATGGTAGCTATCTGGCCAATTAAGGCAGGCGACAAGACATAAGTAAGCCCTGCAGATGAATGAGCAGCTCAGCGGCGGGAGTGGACGCTATTTGGTCCGCTTGACTGTTGCTCTTGGCTCGGAGTTTGCACCATCGATTGTGGGGCAGAGCTTAGCTGATAATTAGACTGTGCTCACTTCATCATGGTTACTTCCAGGGTCCTGATGACGCTAGAAGTCATCGTCTGAATCCACACATCTCGATCCGACTCGGTCAGGCGCAAGGTGTTGCTTGTTACTCGGGTATCTTGGCTAAAATGATGCGAACGGCCTCCGTCCTTGGGCTACTTGCTGCTGGCCTTGGTGATCGGGCCCCAGTTCTCCCGAGGGTTCATCTGATATCGTACATACTTTTGTTCTCCGTGTCGCCGGGCCAGTCGAGCCAGAGCCTCGTCAAACACCAGTGTCTTGCGCAAGTCCGGCTCGCTTGGGGTGGTATTATTGGTCTCACTCGGAACATCGACTGCCTGGTTGTTCGCATTCGTCTCTGATGAGCCTTGCTGTTGTTCCACCCCCTCCATCTCGACATCCTCAACCTTGGACGGCGTTTCCCCCAATCCCACCTCTTCTCGACCAACTAGGCCAGCCTCCTTGAGGATTTTCCAAGCAGCCGAGGTTTTCTTGATGTTTGCTTCCTTGATCGGAGACTTCTGGCGAATCCACTCCGTCATCACCCACCAGATTGCCGACCAAGGCGCATCGGTCTTGATGCTTCCCGGCCGGCAGTGGCTTCTCGTGGTTCGATAGCCCAAGTGCATCAGCGCGCCTCGGAACATGTCCTCGCTCGGAGTCGAGCAGCTGACCACGTTGGCCAGCTTGCTAGGGATGACATAGAAAGGGTAATGGTCGACGGTCGCAAGCTGAGCATCCTTGGGGTCGACCGGGTCTGATGTTTCTGGCCCCAGGAGGTGTTCCTCGAGAGCTGTTCGAAGCATACCCTCAAGTCTGGGAAGCGTGCCGTACACCGAACGATCTGCCTCGGGAATCTGCTCCAGGAGCCGCTGAATGAATTCCTTGGAGTGAATGTGCCCTCCGTACATAGGGCCGTTGACGTGCATTTTGAATCCACAATGCTGACAGAATCGATCAACAGTCGGTCCCAGTGCCATGGTGTGCTTGTAGTAAGCAGCGGACCCCTTCTTGTTGGGCGTAGGCTTGCTCTTCATGAGTGGCTGCGTTTCCCAAGCGCCGCAGCCATGATCGCAGCTGTAGATCAGCATCGTCTTGGCCGCGAGGAACTTGACCGACTGTGGCGACCTTGAAACCCGAATGAAGAACTTGGTGTAAAAGTCGATCGAGAGCGAGAGAAGGGGCTCGATCGTCAGGCCGTAGCGAGCCGCAGATGTTGCAACTGCGTTCAGCACAAGCCGTAAGCCACCTTCGTGCGAGTGCATGCCTTTGATGGGAATTCCACCATACAAGGCGTATGTCTTCTCGCAGTAACTATGTCCAGCCCACACGGCACTGTCCGTACAGGTAATGCAAAGGAGGCCGCCGTCATCCCGCACAGCCTGGACTGCAGCGTCAAAGAACGGCGCGGCGGTGCCGTAAGGATCCAAGTCAATTACGTCGAACTTGTTGGCTTTGCCAGGGTTTCCCGACCGATCCCTATGTGACAAGTCTTCCGCAATTGCGCGGTACATGTGTGCTAGAGCATCGCCCTGCGTGACGGTAACCTTATCTTCGAGTCCATTGTGGGTTACGTTCATCTTGATTGTCTCTGCTGCTGAATCGGACAAATCGTTCGCCTTCACGGAGGTCACAAAGGGCAGCTCGTGGGCATATCGCAGAGCTCGTAATCCCGAAGCCGACAAGGCATCGAGAATCTTAAACTGTACTTTTGGTGACTTCGGTTGCTGTTGCTTTTCCGGAGCATCGGACTTTGGTTGCTCTGGGGCTTGCGCCTGGTCTGGGGCTGTAGACTTCTCGGTCTCGGTAGTGTTTGCTGTGGGCTTTTGCACATCATCGTCGCGCTTTCTCTTCCTGCCCTGTTTCGCCATCCGCATTTCATACTGTCCCCGTCGCTTCTCAATAATATCCTCGCCATATGTTTTAATGGCGAGAACCGAGAGATCGCGGTTGTATTGTTGAATCGGGTTGTAGAAGACCTGTTGAACCTCCCCACGGTCCTCCCCAATCTTGGCGCCCTGGGGCACCAGTATAGTTGCCTTTCCCTCCTTGACTGCCCTGTATTCCTTGCCGTCGTGCTCGGCCGTGTTTTCGGGCACTGCGTCGGTAGCCATGTTGGTTGTGGTGGAAAAGGTGTACCGACCTACTGGCTGATGTCGACGACGAATCTGGCGGTGGCTAGTCAAGTGGGGTGTTCGCGGAGGATTGAAAATGGAGCTGAGGATGAATCTAGGCACAAATCTCACACATGCACCAGGAATTGGCCGTGATCTTAGAGCACTGCGATACATGCAAGCGGGTCGCAAAAGGGCAGCTTGGAATGGTCTCGCGATGTAAAAGTAAAGGGAACCAAAATTTGACGAATTCTGCCAGTCGTCACCAAAGCGGTGAGAAGCTCCCCCACTTTAATAAGCTCCCCGCCATGTCTCACAGGGCTTAATTAATGAAGTGGAATTGCTGAATCTCAACCCCCCCCTCCCCTCCCCCATAGTTTAGGCTCTTCTGCATGTGTATATAGAAATAAAGACTTCATGGCCTTTACGAGGTTCATCTTGGGAATCATTTTGAGGGCCTCAAGTATTTATCTTAGACAGTCATCATTCTTTTCAGTTTCACAGTCCCTCAATCATTGCATCCGGAATTGCACCTGGGATGTGCAGTCAAAGTAGCTGCAAGCGCAACACCTCAGCGGTGCCTTATTCAGAAAACTACTAGGCTCCTCTCATCCTGCAACTTGGTCTCTCTTGCCAGAGATTCTCTTCTTTATGCGAATATTTACACCACCTAGGAAGGAATGAAGAGCATGTTGCCCATAGATACGAGCTCGGCGTTCCCTCCAGCCTCCCTCCCGACCGAGTTGCATCTGCACAACGTTCCGCATCTTGACTTTCTGCTTTGTCCTATGCCTCAATCCATCAAGCCTCCCTACTAATTCTTTCCGATTCTAATACGTGAGTATCTACGTTCACAAGACTTGAGGTCCTTGTTCGCATTCCTGACGCATGAACAGGTTCGTTTCAGCCAGCCATAACACAACAACTACTCCTTTTCCCGCCCTACTCGGTCTTCTACGATACTTCAATGTCGAGAAGATCCACGCCCGGCATGATTGATGGCCTACCAGGTCTTCCTACGACTGTAGATGATATCCAACCAGTCAGCCCCGTCGAGAGCAACAATGACCCTCTAAGCCCCAAGCCTCATGACTTGGGCCGTTGCAACATTCCTCGCCACAGGTTTCTCTCGCAGGCTGAGTGGCTGATACTAGCTCACGGCGTCGGAGGCGTCAAAGATGCAGAAAACCAAGCGCCCCTGCATCCGGTCAGCTGGTGGTGGCCACCAAAGGGACTTCCACGCGGTCTCTACAGAGATGTCGTCTACGAACGCACCAAGGCTCTTTACATCTTCCATGTTGCGAGCGTCGTGCGATGGAGTCTTATGATCATGCAGCTCCTTCTCGGAGCAAGTCTCACAGGCCTCGGGTCGTTCAGCCTTAAACAAGGCACATCCATCACGGTTCTTGGCGCGGCCAACACGGTCATCGCGGGCTTCCTGGCTTTTCTTCACAATAGTGGACTGCCGGATCGATACGGATACGACAAGACTGAGTTTGAAGATGTCGAAGACCACATCAGGGAGATCCTCGACACTGCCATGGTCCCGGCGAACCACACGATCGACCAGGCCCTCGCGGAGTGCTTCGACCTCTACCACCAAGCGAAGTCGACGGTTTTGGCCAACAAGCCTGTGACTTACACGCCGAGCAAGGGCCACCACGCGGGAAAACGCATCGTCCCCATGGCTGCACCGGCGCCAATTCCAGTATTGACGAGCTTGACGAGCAAGTTGCCAAGGACCAAGGAAGAAGGCAGTGGGGGTTCGGACATCGAAGGAGGCAAGTGAGGACCGGGATGTCATGCCGTCAGCCCTCCTACAAAAGTCGCAAATGATCGGACTTGGGTCCATTCCCGAAATCGACTTAATCCGCGCCTACTGAGAGCGAGTGGACTGCCACGGCACTAGCTTGCTTACTACCGGCGGTAGACGAAGGGTCTGGCACGTGTGGCGTACGATACCTCAATCAATAGCACGCGGCGGCTCCACGATGGTGCAGCACGTTAGATTGAGAACAGTGCTATTAGTTCTGGCATCAGCATCCGGGAGATAGATACACAGTACAAGCCTACCTAATTAGTCGACCTGTTCCGTTCCGTGCTGGTTCCAACGTAATATCTACGAACAATCCATCCTGAAAACCGTTGCAGATGCGGCCTTGGCTGGTACCTGCATATTGCCGACCAGCCCACCTAATCTACATATTCTAGTAATGGCCCTGGTCTGGGTTAAATTGCTCCTCCATGATAACCCCGACGAACCCCTCCATCCGTCATCCATGCTCGTCGAAGCCGGGGCTATCAGTTTCAAGACTTGGCTGAAGGATGGTCGACCCCACCGCGCTCTCCGTTTATATTAGTCCAGGGACTAGATCTGCCACTGTCGCCGTGCCACAAATTGCATCCTTGATTTCGTTGCGATAATCCATCCTCTTCCAGACTTCCGCGCCCAACCCGCCCCCCCAATCTACCGTAAACTAGTCCGTGTTACAAGCTTTAAGTCAAGTCGCCCCTGGTGCCCGCTGTCCGTGACGCCAGGTGACGATGCCCCCCCTTCGTTTCCGTTGTGACCATATCTTCTTTCTTCTCTGTGCTCTCCCCAGCTGCCTCGTCCCGCCATGTCTGCTGGCTGCTGGTAACCCTCGCCTCCAAACCTCCCAGATCCCGTTCTCTCTCTCTCCAAGTCACTCCTTTATCTTCTGGACTGCCCAATAGGTCGCCGTGTTGGTGATCAGACTACCTTCATTCTTATTCCTCACAATGGTCGTGCTCACCGGCCCCCCAGCCCTCCCCTCCAAGGTCGTCCGCGTGTTCTTGTTCGTCGTCGTAGTCGTCCTCTTTCTATACACCCAGCGCCTGTCCCAGTCCCAGGCGCGCAACATCAAGATCGACTATGCGGACCTGGCTGCTTCCGAGGGTCCGCCGGCGGAGGAGCAGTACCTACGTCGCCTCAAGGAGGAGCACGGCCTCACCAACTACACGGCGTGGTCGGCGTGGAAGATACGCACCCTCGAGCAGGCCTCCGAGTGGGCGTCCATGACGGACATCGACGCCGACTTCCGCTCCAACGAGTTCAGCGTCGTCGACGTGGAGAATCCCAGTCGACGCCAGTTGGTCGCGCAGAAGCAGCTGGACGTCCCTGTCCCCGGGAGTCCCCTCCCCGAGCAGGTCGACGCCTCGGACTTCTTGTTCGCCGTCTCGACTAGCTACGCGCAGGTCATGGATAGCGACTTCGCCATGGTCAAGAACTGGGCGCGGTGGATGACGGGCGGGAACCGCTCTGGAAACGGCGCGACGTTCGTTCTCGTCCTAGACCAGTCGCCGGATCACCAAGTCAAGGAGATCAGCGAAATCCTCAAGTTCCAGGGCATCGACGCCTACGTTACTACTTCGACCATGGACATGTCTGCGGTCCAAAGGTACGTCGGCATGATCCAGGTCATCAAGGACTTCAGCGGGACGCTGGCGCAGAAGGGCCAGCGCAAGAAGTGGTACGGCATCCTCGACGACAAGATCTTTCTGCCCAACCTCTCGTACCTCCAGCAGCGCCTCTTCGCCTACAACTCCGACGAGGAGCTGTACGTCGGCCTGCCGAGCGAGCGGTCGGACTGGGCCATCGGCGAGGGCTTCGTGACCACGTACGGCGGGGGCGCAGTGTTCCTCACGCGATCTGCCGTGTCGCGCATCCCCGAACTGCCCTGCTTCCGAGACCGCTCCAGCGACAAGTCGGACGAGGGCCGGTGGGACAGCCTCTTGCAGGACTGCCTCTCGCATCACACCGATCTGACGATGCGCGTGCTCCCGAGCTTCTACTCGCCCAACGACAACGACGACTACGCCTCGCGGGCCGACAGCTACGAGACGGGCATCCAGCCCTTGACACTGCACCAGTACGAGGAGCGGCACCAACTCAACCCGAGCGTCGCACACCTGGTGACAGACGTGTGCGGCGAAGCCTGCTTCCTGCAGCGGTACCGCTTCCGCGACAACTGGGTGCTCGTCAACGGGTACACCATCACCGAGTACCCGGACGGCATGAACCTGGCCGACGTGCCGGTGTCGTCGGCCGGGCGGGGGAGCGGCGACCTGGGCCGCAAGTCGGTCATCGGCCCGGTGCGAGTCGATGAGGACGCCATCAAGCGCAAGATGCTCTTCTGGACGGGGCGGCGCAACGTGTGGCGGCTGCTGGACTCGGTCCGCGGCAACAACGGCGATGTGTGGCAGGCGTACGTGAAGCGCGGCAGCGCCGTGGACACGCCGTCGTTCAAGCGGACCGAGGATGAGATTATGGATAGCGTGATTGTTCTGATTTGGGAAACGGCCGTATCTGAGCAGCAATGATTTGTACCTTTTTTTTCTTCTTTTCCCTTCTTTCTACTCTTCTTTCTACTCTTCTTGGTATATACTTCACGTGCGGGGGAGGCTCTTGGGGAGTTGCGGCGTTGTGGAAGCTTCTTTTGGGATGTCGGACTTGGGTTTGTGAGCCGGCTTAGTTACGTAGCGTGATAGATGAACGACAAGATGCTCAATTCTTTATCCAGTCCTCTTTCTTCAACTCCCAGTACAGCTCTGTCTTGCCCTCAGTATCCGCTTCCCTCTCCACGCTCTTCACGTCCAGTCCCAGCTTGTCGTTGATGAGCCTGATCATCGGCTCGTTGTCAGTGAGCGTGGTGAGGGTAACAAGGTCAAGTTGAAGCCCACCCTGCGCAGCACTCGCAAACCCCCAGTCCATGGCCAGTCTGATCGCCTCGGTCGCGTAGCCCTTGCCCCTATAGTCGGCGTCGATCAGCGCGCCGACGTCGCCAGCGCGGAGCTTGCTCCCGTTGCGCCGGAACTCCTTGATGGCGCCGTACCCGCCCAGGCCGATCACCGTCCCTTGAGGCTGGTCCTCCGACTCGAGCACCACCACGAGGTTGACGCGACCAGGGCCGGTCACGACTTTGCCGCGGGAGTCGCAGACGGTTGGCTCCGTCGCAGACTCCCGCATGTATGTGATGACGGTCTGTGCGGCGGAGACTCCCATGGGCGTGATGGAGGGGTCGGATGCGTTGCGTGGGTCTGAGAGGAGCCGAGCGAGAGCTGGAGCATCGTTCAGCTGGAGAGTTCGAAGGGTAATGGGGACAAGTTTTGACTCGAGGAGAGTGTCAATGTGAGAAGCCATGGTGGTAGCTGAAGGATAAGACGGGAATGTGCAGTTGTTCTATGAGACGGCACAATGTCCAAGTAATCACGCATGCCCTTTCGCTATCGAGAAACACAAGATACCGACAGGTTTCAGCAATCCACGGGGTCTCTTATATCAATGGTACGTGGGAACCGTAGTATAATGATGTAGGTCAACGGATGCCTAATCACGTCTCCCCTGTGGCATATATGACTCAATCAGTACCGACGGGCGTCCGCAATTCACGGGGTCTCTGATATCACAACAGTATGCGGGAGCCGTGGCATGATGATAGAGGAAATGAGATCAACTGAAAGCCTAGCCGCGTCCCCCCCCTGCAATATACATGACTCACCCTGCAACACATCTGACTCGATGGGCTTTGTTCGCCCAGCTTCCTAATTGAGAGTAACTTAATAGGACCACGGAATTAGAGACACCTCTGGCCGGGGAAACCACACCTCCTAAC